>CM019064.1:123881139-124182221 GCA_009667805.1 Leptobrachium leishanense | reverse complement strand
TCAGTGCTTCTGTGTTCAACCTGATTTTCTCCCAGGCTATGGACACAGGCACCAACAACGCAAGATCTTTTCTTTCTCTTTTTACTAGATACGAGAGACACAGTAGTGTACCCAGAACCTGTCTCTCAGGGGATTCTAGGCTTGCTCGTTTCCCGACACATTGGATCTTTTTGGTCGCTTGGGGCATTGTAAACGTAAATACCCTCTGTCAGCACAACAGAGGCATAGCCCCTCTCGGAGGCGATATTATCTCTCCTCTCCTGATCTACCAGAATGACCTAATATCATAGGCTCTGGTTCAGTGGGTACAGGCCTGGGAGGAGAGACAGCATGAGTAGACCTAGGAACAGAACAGGCCCCCTGAGATGGTTTATGAGCCTTGCTACAACCAGACCTCCTGTCACGCATCTGATCATCGAGAGCTTTACAGTAATCCACCAGATCCTCTAGCATTTCATAATACCATAGGTGCTAATTCATGCATTATATTCTCTGAAATGCCTTTGAGAAACAAGGTAACCAGCACATCATTTGGCCAAGACAATTCTATGGCTACTGTTTTAAACTCTATTGCGTATTCTGCAACGCGGCGGTTGCCCTGGGATATACGCCATAGTGCCCCTGTTGCCCTTCTAGCATGGGTCAAACATGCGTCGTAATGCAGCCATAAACTCAGCATCGTTATAAACCACAGGTTTCTTTAGTTCCCGCAGGGGGGTTGCCCACAGCAGAGCTTTCTCGGTTAGGTGGTTAATTACGTAACCCACCTTAGCTCTATCTGTGGGACACATACTTGGATTCAAGTCGAACATAATCTCAATTTGGGTTATAAACCCTCTGCATGAACCTGAACTCCAATTAAAGCATGTAGGAGTCTTTAAACTGACATGAGCTACTCCGGTAGCAACCATAGAGGAAACAGATACTGCTTTAGAGGACAAGCCAACCACAGGGGCAGGAGGGGGAGAGGCCCGGCCTAATTGCTTGAATTGCTCCATGAGTAGGCCCAAGGCCTGAGCCAAATGATCTATGCGTTGGTCTTGATTCTCCTGTTTGGAAATAATATCACCCAGTTTAGAGATAAGTACAGATAAATCAGTCGGATCCATATAAGGCCCTGTCGTGATGTAAAGGGTGGAGTAGCACCCACTAGCGAGTAGCGAAGTTGAGATCCTTAAGGACTGATAAATCTGCTTGGCGTGTAAACACTGCTTGGTATATTCAGATTTATATGCTCGAGGCAGGGATGATGAGCAAACCACTGAGTTGCTACTAAGCACTAAAGATTTCGAGACCGATAGAGCACGTTCAGAAACACAAAGATACGTCAGACGGTGAATTGTGCGGACTGCAGGGCAGTCAGGAAATGTGCCGTTTTAACGTTTTCTGGTAATCTGGAGCAGATCAACGGTACTTTATGATATTCAGAGGCAATACATCTACATCGGGGTCTATCGCTGGTACAGTATCGAGTATATTTAGCGATGAGTGCACACTGAACATGAGCCGCATGTCACGACAACTAAGCACGCTGCTGCGAAAGATGCCGGGTTAAGCCGCTCACTGTCTATCCTAGTCCCAGATAATGACTGCGTGGACAACAATCCCTGCGCGTTCGCTTACCTATCCGTCCCCGCACACTTTCTCTCGCAAGAGGTACGTAGAGCGCGATACGATGGTCCCAGGATTGCAACGCAGTACCAGTCTTCTCTCGAATAGTGACTACGTTTCCCACAATCCCTGGGCCTACTTTCTTATTCTATTAGTTACGCTGCCACCAGTTCCCCTGAACACTACGTGTGTTGCGGCGAAGGACGCAGGGCTAAGCAACCCACTATCTGTCTATCCTAGACCCAGATAATGACTACGCGGACAACAATCCCCGCGCGCTCGCTTACCTATCCGTCCCCAGCGACCGCAACTCACAATTTCGGAGCTACTCGAGCTTAAAACAACAAGCAATACTCCAGTCTCTTCAGTTAGCGTGGATCGACTCAGTCAGAAACAGAACTTAATAAATGGATATTTATTTATGATATATAAAAAGTTATATATATCACAGTGCATTTGTTACAAAAATTATAGATAGAATAAATCACTAGTTACACAGTACACAGCAAATAAAAGGGATTAAAACACAGAGCCGTACTTACAGTAAGCTAATCGGTAAGCTAGCATCGGTGACTCCTGGGGGGCTGGAGATGGAAGCATGAACAGATCCTCGTGTAAAATGAACCCCCTGTGATTAGCAAGAGCCACATGGCGTACTCCAGAATATATAGAGTTTCCTGCCCCTTCCACAAATGGCCCAGCCTCCTGCACTACATGTCCCAGCATGCTTTGTTCTGGGTTCCGTGTGTTTCTCCATTAATCTTTAATTGCCCAAAGACGTCAATCATCGCCACGGACCCCCTCCAGGGATCAAGGGATGTGCTTCCTTCTTTGAATATCAAGAAAAATACTCCAGTATATAGCAGGAAATTTTTTGGTTTTATTCCATCAACAGTAGAACAACGTTTCGACCTGCAACCAGGTCTTTGTCAAATCTACTAAACATATCTCTACACTTTCTTAAATACATCATGAGTAATTAACATCATTAAAAACAGCGGTGTTATACACAGATTCATCATTGTAACACCTGTTTGCAATGATTGTGTCCACAGCACAAACATTGCCTTTAAAACCAATGTTGCTACCATGTCTTCAATGGTGTCAATTGTAGATTTATTAGTACATATCAATTAAATTTATTAAATGCAAAATCTGCTTAATTATTCACATAACACTTAAATTAACCCATTCCCACCATTGGAGACCTAAATAGCTACGATGAAGCAGAATTTCATGATCCCCAATTGTTGTGACCTGCATTATAGAAAGGGTGCATAATCCGCCTCTCTATTTAACCCTTGGGGGGACATCGCATTTAAATGGTAAATCCAATAAAGTTCTTTCCTTTTCAGGATTTTCTCTCTATCCCCCCCTCTGGTAAATTTAGGGATACCTTCCGCTACCTGAAATCTCGGCTGTGAAACGTCATGACCGAATTCCACAAAGTGGCATGGTACTGGAAGCTCCACCTTTTTGGTCCTGATATCAAATTTATGTTTTAAAATACAATTCTTTACTTTTTGTGTGGGATCATGGGAAATGTAGTCAGCAGCCCCAGAGCCAGTGTTTACAGCCCTGGGCTGGTGTCAGTGGGCCTGGAAGCTTAGTAATCGGTTACCCTGTGTATTTATTCTGTGTGTTCTGTTTTACCACCTGTGCTGGGAGGCGGATTAACCCCTCAGTCTCTATGAAACTGTGTCTTCTTTACAGCATAATTTCCTGATCTGTATGTCTAATCTGGTCGCCCCAGAGCCTTGTGAACTACATTTCCTTTTGATGCTTTGCTATTTCATCCTTAAATCCTATTTCTTAGTTTTTGGATTGCTGCTACCAGGTAGCCATCTGGCATCATGGGAGTTGTAGTTCTAAGGCTGAGGTCAGACTAACGCATTTTTAACGTGTGTTTAGGCGCACTTAATCACGGCCGCAGTAGCAGCAAATGACGGGCAATGACGGCCAATATATGAAGTACGGACGCACGAAAGTCCGTCCGTGCAACGCAAGTGGAAAATGAACACATTTTTTCGAGAGTGCAGAACCGCTAGTACTGACGTACAGAGTGCGCTGCGTCTGCTAGCGGAGAGTGTGCGTGATTAGGAGATGTCAGATGCTGCAATGTCCAGCCTACATAACGTCCAGACGCAAAAAGTGTTTTATTGATGATCTGTAAAAAATCACGCACGAAAATGCGCATCGTCTGACCGCTATCGCGTATTCCGTGAAAAAATACGTCAATGCGTTTGGACGCACTTTTTGACGGTCGCTGCGAATAATGCGTTCGTTTGACCCTAGCCTTAACCTTATGGACTCTCCACAGGTCACGATAAACATACACAGAATGAAACACACTGACACAAGTTACACAGACAATAACATGGCAGTCCTTACAGTCCCAAAGAGAGTATATTTTATATAAATGTGACGGTGTAATGCTTTGATACTGAAGAGTGTGTGAGTTTTGCGTTTTTGACAACCTTAAACAAACTCTGTCATGATCACATCAACACATTTATTGCAAATGCTTAGTGGGAAATCACTCCTTATGCCCCTTTTGTGACAGCTGCTAATCTATGAGAGGAAGCGGCTGATGTGTCCCAGCTAATCCTGGTCCTCAGCACATCCAGCGCAGCGCTGCCCAGTAACAGACATAACAAAGTGTGATTTTTATATGGAGAATGAAAGGAACATAGAAGCCCACTTCTGTGAGGTTACAATCTAAGAGTGGAAAATAGGAGCCTTCTCCAACCCAAGAGTTTACAATCTCTAAGATTCATCCCCTTTCAAGAGGCACATAGTGAATTATATATAATATATATATATATATATATAGATTTATACTTGTACTCTAAGGATACATTTTGTTTTTCTTATTATACCAGATCACATAACTACAGTGGCAAAGCATAAAACAAAACAATTTTTTTTTAAAAACTCCTATGAACCCAAATCAAAAATAAAATTATGAAATGCCATGAGACTCTTGGCCAACTGCATTGCTATAATAAGCACACACTCCTACACACTGCACCATGGAACTTACTGTCACGAATCCCCCTGAATACCAAAATAGTGGTCCCTTTACGTAGACCGCTCTCTACTCTTCCAATCCTTGAATGGTCGGCACAACTAGATAGATCACTAACCAGACAAAAGACAAGCAAGGGTAAACACCAGACAGAGGTACAGAATAGAGTATTCGTTCTCCCTAGGACCTTAGTAATATCAGAGGTAGTCTGATGTGTGCTTAGGGTGCCACATAGACTGACCTCGGTACCAAAGTTAAGAGCAGAACCGTGAGAAGAGTGAATGCCAATACCAGGGGTTATACACAGGGTGGTTCGTTCGCCAATGCCAGGGGTCATACACAGAATGGTTCGTTTGCCAATACCAGGGGTCATACACAGAGTGGTTCGTTTGCCAATGCCAGGAGTCATACACAGAATGGTTCGTTTGCCAATGCCAGGAGTCATACACAGAATGGTTCGTTTGCCAATGCCAGGAGTCATACACAGAACGGTTCGTTTGCCAATGCCAGGGGTCATACACAGAATGGTTCGTTTGCCAATGCCAGGAGTCATACACAGAATGGTTCGTTTCCAAAAGCAAGGTCAGACACAGATATATTAGCCAAAACACAAGAGCTCTGCGGGAAGTGAATACCACGTCAGGGCACCGGCGAACTAGTGAAGCCGGGTTTTAAACCCGGCGGGTCCGCGTCATAACGCCAGGCTCCGCCCCCCGGCGTCCCACGTGAGCGCACCCGGTGGCGTTATTATTCGGCGCCTGGCCAGCGAGCAGCGAGGAATCTGCTGCCAGGCGCCCCAGAACAGAGCCAACCGTGACAGAACCCCCCCCTCCACGGGCGGCCACTGGACGACCCCCAGGGGCACGGGGGTGCGCCAAATAGAAGGCCTTCACCAACCGAGGGGCATGGACCTCTGCAGCCGGAATCCAAGAACGATCCTCCGGACCGTAACCCACCCAATCGACCAAGTACTGTAAGGACCCCCTAGACTTTCTGGCATCCAGAATGGCCTCAACCTCGTACTCCTCCTCGCCCTCCACAGAGACAGGAGGAGGTGGAGCACGGACCTTGGTGTACCGGTTACATAACAACGGTTTCAAAAGGCTTACGTGGAACACATTGTGTATCCTAATATGGGGGGCAATGCCAAAGCATAGGAGACAGGGTTGAGTCGCCGCAGAATCTTATAGGGCCGATATATTCTAGGTGCCAACTTCATGGAAGGCACTAAGAGCTTGATATTCCGTGAAGAAAGCCAAACCCTGTCCCCAACTTGATACACGGGTGCCTGCCTCCTGTGTCTGTCGGCCTTGGTTTTCTGGATGACACTACTCTCCTCCAGTGCCCGTTTGACTCTCTCCCAAGTCTCTTGCAATGATGCCAAATGCTCATCCAAAGCAGGAATCGTGTGGTATCAGGAAACGTAGCGGGGAGCACAGGAGGATCAAAACCATAAACAGTGAAGAAAGGGGAATGTCCTTGTGATTCACTTACTGCACTGTTCAAAGGAGCATACTCTGCCCATGGTAACAGGTCTGACCAGTTATTTTGTTGTTCTGATATAAAAAGCACCTGAGATATTTCTCTATTTTTGGTTGGCTGTGTTCTGCTGCTCCGTCTCTGATAGGCCGTGGGGGATAGGCCGAGAGAGGACAAGTCTATCCCCACATTCTTACAAAACCCTTTCCAGAATCTGGAGACGAATTGTGTCCCCCTATCAGAGACAATCTCCAGAGGAACACCGTGTATGCGGACCACGTTGGAAATGAATATGGGCACCAGTTCGGCTGCCGAAGGTAGTTTCCGAAGAGGCACATAGTGACCCATCTTGGAGAATCGATCTATGACCGTAAGTATAACTGTATTCCCTCTTGACTCAGGTAAATCTACTATAAAATCCATGGCTACATGTGACCATGGTCGTTCGGGGATCGGCAAAGGCTGGGTAAACCAATGGGTGCTGTTTTGGGACTTTTATGTCTTGTGCACACCTCGCACACAGCTATGTAATCTTTAACATCTCGGCGCAACGTGGGCCACCAGAGGAGTTTACGGATACTAGACACAGTTTTGGTGATACCCATATGCCCAGAGGTTTTATTGTCATGATAAACGTTAAGTACTTCCTCTCTTTCGTTCTCAGGTACAAAGAGTTTTCGCGGGAGGTTTCTCCCCAGGAGCTGCACCCTGGACGGTCTGCAACCTTTTCACTAGAGGAGACGAGACACTAATCGTGGTAGAGGCTATAATCCTTTCCTGGGGTACAATGGGATGCTGATCTTGGATATTATGTTCATAAGATTCATACTGTCTCGATAATGCGTCTGCTTTAATGTTTCTGGACCCAGGTCTATAGGTAAGCACGAAATTAAAACTTGAAAGAAACAATGACCATCTCGCTTGTCTGGAATTTAAACGTTTAGCATCTCCAATGTACGTGAGATTCTTATGATCGGTTATGATAACGACGGGGTCCCTAGACCCCTCCAATAAGTATCTCCATTCTGCCAAGGCCGAGATGACTGCTAACAATTCTCTATTTCCAATGTCATAGTTCTTCTCTGCCGGGACAATTTCCGAGAATAGAAGCCGCATGGATGCAAGGGTTGTCGGGTGCCTCCCTTGGGACAAGACTGCACCAAGACCTAGTTCGGAGGCGTCAACTTCTACTTGGAAAGGCAGAGCCGGATCTGGATGTCGGAGAACAGGGGCAGTAGTGAATGCTTGTTTCACGTGGGCGTGATGAGTGTCCACATCAGGAGAGTATATCAGGATGTCATCCAGATATACTATGACGAATTCTTGCAGAAAATCCCTTAGGGTGTCATTTATGAGGTCCTGAAAAACGGCTGGCGCATTACATAATCCAAAGGGCATCACCAGGTATTCATAATGCCCGCTACGTGTATTAAAAGCCGTTTTCCATTCATGCCCCTTTTTAACCCTAACCAGGTTGTAAGCTCCGCGTAAATCGAGCTTCGTATATATACGGGCCCCCTTTAACCCCTTAGTGACCGGGCGGTTTTACACAAATCCGTCCGTTCGTGACCGCTGCTGTTTTTACGTTTCTGCGCTCTTAGTGTTTACGTCAAATTTTCCTCTTACTCGTTTATGTAACCCACACATATTTTACACTGTTTTTCTCGTCACTAAATGGACTTTATAAAAAATACCATTTTTTTCATCATTTCATATAATTTACTATAAAAAATATTGTGAAATATGACACAAAAATTGAAAAAAACACCACTTTTTCGAACTTTGACCCCAAAATTTCTTATGTATCAACAACCGTCAAAAAAAATTAATTCCTTGGTAGTTTCTATTTAGTACTGAGTTTAGCAATACCCATGTTTACATATTCCTCGCTTTTTTCCTTATTTTATGCAACAATATTGCAAGTAGCACTTTGCCATTTCCAAAGAGTTTATTTTCAAAACTAGTGCTAGTGACATTGTAACACTGATATCTGTCACTAATTCCTGAATAACCCTCCACATATACATATTTTTTTAAAGTACACAAATCAAGGTATTAAACTTGGGGTATTTTGACTCTTTCCATGCAAACCATTTTACCACAAATCTATGCCAAAGTTTGAGGAAAAAAAAAATTTGGTGATTTTTTTTTTTTGAACGCAATTTAAGAATACATGTACTGTGAACTTTAAGGTTTACTGCCAAAAAAGCACCCCAAAATATGTTCAGCAACATCTTCTGAGTAAATGATACCACCCATGTATAGGTATGTCGGGTCATTTGGGGGCTAATAGGCCTTATTTGGGGGGTGCGCATTTCAGTTTTCCAACTTGGAATTTTCACATTTCGTCATCATGCACCCATGTCCTATTTGGACATTTTTGAAGCCGGCCAAAGTAATTTACCCCCATCAAACCATATATTTTTAGAAAGGGCACACCCTGGGGTGCTTCAAAGAGTTGTATTTTAACACTTTCCATGCACTAGCTCTATGTCAAACTTTCAGGTAGTCACTTTTTGTGCTATTTTTTCACACACATTGTACTTTAGGCATGAATTGTCAAATCCAGTTATGGGTTACTGCCAAAAAACACCCCAAAATATGTTCAGCAACATCTTCTGAGTAAATTGATACCACCATGTATAGGTATGTCGGGTCATTTGGGGGCTAATAGGCCTTATTTGGGGGGTGCGCATTTCAGTTTTCCAACTTGGAATTTTCACATTTCGTCATCATGCACCCATGTCCTATTTGGGACATTTTTGAAGCCGGCCAAAGTAATTTACCCCCATCAAACCATATATTTTTAGAAAGGGCACACCCTGGGGTGCTTCAAAGAGTTGTATTTTAACACTTTCCATGCACTAGCTCTATGTCAAACTTTCAGGTAGTCACTTTTTGTGTTATTTTTTCACACACATTGTACTTTAGGCATGAATTGTCAAATCCAGTTATGGGTTACTGCCAAAAAACACCCCAAAATATGTTCAGCAACATCTTCTGAGTAAATTGATACCACCCATGTATAGGTATGTCGGGTCATTTGGGGGCTAATAGGCCTTATTTGGGGGGTGCGCATTTCAGTTTTCCAACTTGGAATTTTCACATTTCGTCATCATGCACCCATGTCCTATTTGGGACATTTTTGAAGCCGGCCAAAGTAATTTACCCCCATCAAAACATATATTTTTAGAAAGGGCACACCCTGGGGTGCTTCAAAGAGTTGTATTTTAACACTTTCCATGCACTAGCTCTATGTCAAACTTTCAGGTAGTCACTTTTTGTGTTATTTTTTCACACACATTGTACTTTAGGCATGAATTGTCAAATCCAGTTATGGGTTACTGCCAAAAAACACCCCAAAATATGTTCAGCAACATCTTCTGAGTAAATTGATACCACCCATATATAGATTTGTTCTGTTGTTTTTGGGTGCTACGCCAATCTTTGACATGTGCTTGTCAATTTTCTAATTTGACATACAGTATCTTCTTTGCTTATCTTCTTTTTAGGGGCCTTTTTACATACCCCAGTTTTATGAACGTGCATATATTTGGTAAGCTAACACCCCAAAGTATTGTAAATGGAGTGTTTTTATGCTATGGATGCATCCGTTTGCTCCAAACAAATTGGATACAGTTTGGTGGTCATTTTTCATTTTCACACCCACATCAGTTTTGGACTGTGATTTAGGAGACACTGTTGTTTGTTACTGCATGAAAACTCTCCAGGTTGTTTTCTGCAAGGTCTCCTGAGTACACCCATGCCCCCCATGCATAGGTTTGCCAGGATTTTGGGAAGGTTCAAATACAATTTTTATGACTTTGTCATTAGAGTTGAAATTGAGATTATTTCTTCAGCTAGGCCTATCTTTGGTTTTGGTCTACCGCATACCCCAGTTTGAATTATTGCCAGAAAATTGTTTATATTTGTTATGTTGACACCCCAAGGTATTGCATATGGAGTGCTTTGATGCCATGGATGCAACGGTTTTAGCCCAAAACATTTGAGAAGGTGTGTGGTGTAATTTTTCAATTTTCAGATTTTTACGCCCACAGTAGTTTTGGACTGTGATTTAGGAGACACTGTTGTTTGTTACTGCATGAAAACTCTCCAGGTTGTTTTCTGCAAGATCTCCTGAGTACACCCATGCCCCCCATGCATAGGTTTGCCAGGATTTTGGGAAGGTTCAAATACAATTTTTATGACTTTGTCATTAGAGTTGAAATTGAGATTATTTCTTCAGCTAGGCCTATCTTTGGTTTTGGGTCTACCGCATACCCCAGTTTGAATTATTGCCAGAAAATTGTTTATGTTTGTTATGTTGACACCCCAAGGTATTGCATATGGAGTGCTTTGATGCCATGGATGCAACGGTTTTAGCCCAAAACATTTGAGAAGGTGTGTGGTGTAATTTTTCAATTTTCAGATTTTTACGCCCACAGTAGTTTTGGACTGTGATTTAGGAGACACTGTTGTTTGTTACTGCATGAAAACTCTCCAGGTTGTTTTCTGCAAGATCTCCTGAGTACACCCATGCCCCCATGCATAGGTTTGCAAAGATTTTGGCAAAATACAGCACCAATTGTAGAACATAAAAATGTACGAATAAAATGTAAAAGTCTGGTGCCTGTCAAACTGGGGATGCTCTCTAGGGGGGCACAGGCTGTTGTCACTGAAGTGCATGAAACGCAAAAGGTTTTCATACCTTCTACGTGACATTGATTGGGGGTAAATGGGGGTAGAGCAGATGGGGCTACTGCTCCAGTAGGAGCGAATTGAGGGCTTCTTTATGATGCCCTCAGCATAGTAAGTGCCCAGAATTTCAGAAATTCTGGCACATCTAGCGGGGTCCATTGCTGCCTTGCCAAGTAGGAGTCTGGCTTCGCAGCACAATGCTGATGGGCATACAGATTTGATTGGGCCACGATGTGGCCCAACAAATCATCCCCCATAAACACCTGCAAAAACTGTGTGGCGGTAAATCCTGCAACATCAATATTGATGCCAGGATTTGCCGTGAAAGGAGGGATATCTGGCCTCTGGCGATGAGGCACTACCCACTCCTCAGCTGGAGCTGTGCGTCTCCTGCTGGCAGGTGGTGACCCAGGATCTGCATCAGAAACATCACTAGATACATCAGCCAGCGTAGATAATGTATCTAGCGACGTCTCTGAGCAATTAGCGGGTCGAAATGAGGGTCTGAGTCTGACGCAGATGCCTCAGATTCTGACGCCAGGATGGCATATGCCTCCTCGGCGCTGTACACCCTCTCAGACATTATATATAATAGATTATAAAATTTTATAATTATTATATATATATAAGCGGATTGTTGGTTCTTAGAAGAACCGTTGGGTTTCACAAGAAAATACAAATAAACACCTAAATCTCTCTAAATCCCTCTAAACCTGCCTCAATTCTTCTAAATCTCCCTAAAATCTCTCTAAATCTGCCTCAATTTTTCTAATCTCACTAAATCTCACTAAAATCTCTAACCTGTCAAATCTGATCTCTCTCTCTCGCTCACCAAACACCAAGTGAGGAGAGGGAGGGAGAATCAAAGAGTCAGAGCCAATATTTACAAAATATTGACCTGACCTGACAAATTAGAAATTTTATTTTGATTTTTTCTAACTTCTGATTGGCTGTTGCTAGCCTGCCTCTCTGATGAGGCAGGCTAGGAACATCCCACTCAGCCCCAAGATGACCCTGCCCTTAGAACCTAACCCCTAACCCTACCCCTAACCCTAACCCTAACCCTAACCCTACCCCTAACCCTACCCCTACCCCTAACCCTAACCCTAACCCTACCCTAACCCTACCCCTAACCCTACCCCTAACCCTAACCCTACCCCTAACCCTACCTACCTAACCCTAACCTAACCCTACCCCTAACCCTACCCCTAACCCTAACCCTAACCCTAACCCTAACCCTAACCCTACCCCTAACCCTAACCCTACCCCTAACCGTCAGTTTATTTTATTTATTTTTATTTTTATTTTACTTTTTTTTTCACTTTTTTTTTACTTTTTTTTTCACTTTTTTTTTACTTTTTTTTACTCTGCTGGGTGCCTTGATCCCTCGAGGCACCCAGCAGAGCACCTGATCACTGATGTGATCGTTTTTGTACTGAGTGCCACGATACCTCGTGGCACTCAGTACTTCCTGCCGCTACCGGAAGTGATCGCTCGGGGGGAGCGATCACGGACGGACCGGCGGCAGGTAAGCATATTGCAAGGATGCCTCGATGTCGAGGCATCCTTGTAATATACTCAGAGCAGCTGGAAGCGATACCGATCGCTTCCAGCGCTCTCTAGAAGTGCCGGGCACCTCTCCGGTGAAACCGGATGTGATCGCTCCCGGGGAGCGATCACATGGTGCCCCGGCACTTCTAACCGCCATTGCACGGCTGCCTGGACTCCCAGGCAGCCTGCAATGGCGTTTGAGCTGCTGGAAGCGATCCGATCGCACATGGTACGTCCAGGGTCCTTAAGGGGTTAATCGGTCGAACAATTCTGTTATAAGAGGTATGGGATATGCATTTCTTATAGTTATCCTATTCAAACCTCTATAATCGATGCAAGGTCGCAGATCTCACTCTTTTTTGGAGACAAAAAAGAAACCTGCTCCTGCTGGAGATGAGGACCGTCTAATGAATCCTCGCTCTAGATTCTCCCTTATGTATTCCTCCATAATGTCGTTTTCTTTTTGTGACAAAGGGTATACATGTCCCCTAGGAGGCATCGTACCGGGGAGTAAATCAATAGCACAGTCATATGGACGATGTGGTGGTAGGACCTCAGTCCTGGCTTTAGAGAACACCTCCTTTAATGCTAGATAACATTCAGGGACCTCTGTGGATAAAGGAGGGGCTGTGGCAACATTGAGGCTACCAATCACATTGACTCTGCCTAGGCAATTAGACTGACAACTAGGACCCCAACATTTTATGTCTCTCTGGACCCAATCAATAACCGGGTTGTGCTCTGTTAGCCATGGAAACCCAAGAACGACAGGACATGAGGGAGATTCAATCATTTGAAATCTTATCGTTTCTTGGTGCAAAACTCCTGTTTTCATACATACATCGACAGTGTCGTGAGTGATATGTGGACATGACAGGGGTTTACCATCTATGGCCTCCACCATTAGAGGCTTCTCCTTGAGAACCAGAGGTAAGAGGTTTTTGGCAGCAAAATATTTATCCATGAAATTACCTGAGGCCCCAGAGTCTAAGAATGCCTCAGTCTTGAGGTGAACCCCCTCCCAGGTTAGGGAGATCGGTAACAGAATCCTGGATTTATTTTTTTCACTATCCACAAAGGAGGCATACAGAGAACCGATAACCTGGGTATTGGCTGTTCTTTGACCCGATTTGCCACTCTCCCCCCTGCTCACCCTGGGTCTCTGAGGACATTGAAGGCGAAATGATCAGCCCCTGCACAATAGAAGCAGAGCCCCTTTTCTCTTCTGTGAGCTCTTTCTGCTTCCGAAATACCTGTTTTTCCTATTTGCATAGGTTCAACGACTGGCATATCTGTTTTTGCGTTCTCCGGGTTACCTGACGTACTGGTGTGTCTGGGTAATAAGGGTAAAGGAGGCAAGACCCTTCTGGGTCTGTCTCTGGGGTGTCTCCTTTCCCTAATTTGATCGTCCATGGCTATGCAAAAGTCAATCAGATGGTCCAGATTTTCTGGTAATTTTAAGGGAGCCAGCTCAAACATAAAAGCCTCGTTCAGGCCTTCGGTAAAGGCTAAGGTTAAAACGTCGTTCGGCCAAAGCACCTCTGACGTCAAAGTCTTAAACTCTATGGCATAGTCGGAGACCCTCCTATTACCTTGTTTAATGTGAAACAAGGACCTACCCGCATTGGTAGCCCTTCTAGAGGGATCAAAGGTACGTTTTAACTCAGAGGTAAAACCCTCATAGTCATATATGATGGGTTTCTTATTTTCCCACAACGGCGTAGCCCATAATAAAGCTTTTTCTGTTAAATGATTAATCAGATAGCCTACTTTGGCTTTATCAGATATACAAGACCCTGGGTTGTTCTCAAACAAGATCTCGAGTTGGGTCAAAAAACCCCGGCATAAGCTTGGTGTACCATCATAGCGTAAGGGTGCCTTCATACTAAGCCTATGTCTTTCAGGAGAGACCGAACTGACCCTAGGCAATACTGGGTCTGGAGGGTTTGTGGTACCTGTATTGGACCGATTTAACAGGGTCTGTAGAGCGAGAGAAATCTGGTCCATCCTATGGTCCTGTTCCTCTTGTCTGGCTGCGATACGTGCCAACTGGTTAGAGAGGTCTGCGGGATCCATTGGCCCTGACGTAATGTCACGAATCCCCCTGAATACCAAAATAGTGGTCTCTTTACGTAGACCGCTCTCTACTCTTCCGATCCTTGAATGGTCGGCACAACTAGATAGATCACTAACCAGACAAAAGACAAGCAAGGGTAAACACCAGACAGAGGTACAGAATAGAGTATTCGTTCTCCCTAGGACCTTAGTAATATCAGAGGTAGTCTGATGTGTGCTTAGGGTGCCACATAGACTGACCTCGGTACCAAAGTTAAGAGCAGAACCGTGAGAAGAGTGAATGCCAATACCAGGGGTTATACACAGGGTGGTTCGTTCGCCAATGCCAGGGGTCATACACAGAATGGTTCGTTTGCCAATACCAGGGGTCATACACAGAGTGGTTCGTTTGCCAATGCCAGGAGTCATACACAGAATGGTTCGTTTGCCAATGCCAGGAGTCATACACAGAATGGTTCGTTTGCCAATGCCAGGAGTCATACACAGAACGGTTCGTTTGCCAATGCCAGGGGTCATACACAGAATGGTTCGTTTGCCAATGCCAGGGGTCATACACAGAATGGTTCGTTTCCAAAAGCAAGGTCAGACACAGATATATTAGCCAAAAACACAAGAGCTCTGCGGGAAGTGAATACCACGTCAGGGCACCGGCGAACTAGTGAAGCCGGGTTTTAAACCCGGCGGGTCCGCGTCATAACGCCAGGCTCCGCCCCCCGGCGTCCCACGTGAGCGCACCCGGTGGCGTTATTATTCGGCGCCTGGCCAGCGAGCAGCGAGGAATCTGCTGCCAGGCGCCCCAGAACAGAGCCAACCGTGACACTTACTAAGGTCCATATCAACTTCCACTGCTGATGCTGATATTGGGAAGCAATACCTTCCCAACGTAAATGTTCCAATAAAAACGTTACTCTTCTATCCTGTGTTCAAAAATGTAGAACACAATTCCATATCTGTAAGATAAGCAGGGCCGGATGGGGCCATGGCTCCAGGCATTTCCCACCCCTGTGAAAGGCAAGGCGCGCCCACCGGGGCCTCGACCAGCTCCGGCTGTCACGGGGGGCCCTAAGGGACACACACTGATACGCGTACACTCTGCACATTACTGTAAGTTTTATTGCTGTGGAGCTCTGTAATACCCTCATACACAACGGACGTTGCAGTGGTGCTTTGTGATGCGCTCATTCACACAGTACATTGCTTTGAGTTTTATTGTTGTTGCGCTCCGTGATACGCTTATGCACATGTCACATTACTGTGAGTTTAATTGCTGTGGTGCTCTGTGACACTCGTATACGCTGCATGTTTGAGGGATTTTTTTGGGGGGGGGCAGCATTTCATCCTTGGACCCAGGTAGCACAGTTTCTGCGGCCAGCCCTGAAGATAAGATTTGGCGCAAATCTGCTCCCTGATAAAAATTTTCAAAGCTTTCTGTGATTATTAAATTGCACTTTATGATTTTAAGTGGAACAGATGTGCTGACTAGGGAGAGGCTAGACTGCTTTACATCCCAAGCTACTTGGGCATTTTATTGAAAATGTCATACTAGACATGGTCTCCGCCCTAGAGGATTTGACCTTGGTGAAAATATTTCCCTTTGGGCAGATCCCAGTTCCCGACAGCTTGCTCTGAAGTATCTCAAGATGTTTTTAGCAATATACTTCTATTGAGGGTGCTACATTTCATCAATTCAGCGATCAATCACCTACTGTTCCATAGGGTTACACTCTCAGCTATTATAACAGTTCTTCATAAGGAAAGCAAAGATGTTATAAAAGTGATACAATAAGTGACAGCATCTGGGATCAAAACGGTGATCATCTGCCTAATAGAGGGAGATCAGGTTTACTTTGCTAGGAGGTCCTAAGCAAAGGAGACCTATTGGAGAACGAGCCACTTTAAAATCCTGTTGGGTGCCTTGAGAGATTGTATGCCGCTGTGACCATGATGGTCCAAATCTAGTGCCTTGAAGGAACTCTCACAATAAAAAAGAGAATTAAGAGTTCCACAAAGAATTCATATTAGCAGCTCTTCCTATTGTTTCAGCATAACCGTGATTTTGGTTAATTGTTGCAATAATCCTCTGATACAATTGATACAACTGTTTCTGCTTATGCGAATTGAAATATATTCTGCTCATCAATTTATGCACTAAGTATCTAATAATTAAGCAAGATATTCAGCCAAAAATCAAGTCCCTTGAGGATGTATGGGGTTTCAAAGCACTATCAGTGAGATTCCTTTTTTGTCTAAATCAAATAAATTGTTCTTGTGAAAGAGTTCTTTCTATCGTCACTTTGTGTATTTAGTGCGTAGTGCACATGCGTATGACTGTACCCCACCAGAGATTGTCTATGGGGAGGTAATAAACAGCCTGCAAAAAATAGGCGCAAGCACTTGATACTTGTTATAAATTGTATATGTTGGAGTTTTTAAATTAAATTCTATTAAAGATTTCTTGAATTTTTAATCTGTAGATCAACCTCTTTTTTCAGTGGGGGCTCCCACTGAATTTGACTCTTTTGGTTGTTTCATCTTTGAATATTTGGGTTTAATCCCGCAAATTGAGGTTGATCGTATTTCCCTCATTCAAGGAAGCTATCTTTGCTTTCCTTTGTTTCTTTTTATTCCAAGGATCTACTACTATTTTGGAAACTAACTGCTGGTATCCTGTCCAATCTAACACGGTATGAAGGCAAATCCAACATTTCAAAACTTTCTGTCCCAGAATGCATGTCTCCAATCTTAATGTTGCATTTCCTACTCTGATGCTGTAGGAATCCCCTTTCCTACCTAGAGGTTCGAGTACCTGCAGATATCTCCGGATTATACCAAAGCAGCTTGGCAACTGATACCCTTTCCTTATAATATGTGTGCTGGGTCAAACCCTCTCACAAGTGCACCAAACACGTGTAGGTTCTTGCTCAACAGGGTGGTACTGTTGTTTAGTGAGGTTTGCCTACTCTCCTTAGATTTTCCATATCTGGATAGCTGATGTTTACCATAGTTGCTACAGTGATTTGTGCCGTTGTTTGCTAGATTGGTGAACATCTGTGATTTGTTCATTCAGTTCGAATCTAAGATCATACAGTGACCAGCACCTACCTTCTCCCTGCATCACCTCTTCCCATGATAGACTGCAGGATTTCTCCCGCATTCCTATTTAGGGAAGCCTACAACCCGACTCAATGATGCAGCCAATCCTCCTGTTTCCACCCCCAACCCTTCTAGATTGTAAGATCCCACGGGAATAGGACCTTAGTTTCCTCCTGTACTGGTTTATCAAAATGTTGTTAAATGTATTGTAAAACTGTCTATATTTTGCCCATTGTACAGCGCTGCAGAATATGTTGGTGCTTTATAAATGAAGAATAATAGTAATAATTCAGGTCAAAATAAAGTGAAGGCAAAGTGAGGAATGAAAGTTGTACATGTATTTTATATTTTGACCAGCAGATGGTATCAAAGGACTGTTACGGGTTTTATTGACTGCATCAGTAGAAATGATCAGATACATTACAATCTCAATAGAAACACTTTTTTTTATTACATGAGCACATAATGTTGCAAGTTGCTGTAAAAATTTCATTATGAGAAGATATCATTGTAGCACAAAACAATACCATGAATCAAATATATGCACTCAATCTGTCTCAAATAAAAACCTTGTGAGGAATGTTAGTCCCACCACCTGGTGATTTTAGGCAAAGGCAAAAAGATTTTCAGATGTCAATATTTTAAGCATTTTGTCACGTTGCCATCAATGTAAACTTTTTCCACCACAAAATATAGCTAAAATATCTCTGCTGAGGTATCACCGATGTTAAGAAACAAGAATAAAGGGGTGCTCAATACCGGTGGAGGTCAGCAGAACTTAAGTAACCCTAGCAAAATATTACATTCAAAACCAATACTAAAATAATCGACAGTTTAAGGTCTTGAATATTTAGCTAAATTTGAAAACCAATTGATGTGATATTACAACTAGTATTTATCTTGCTTCCTGATAATTCCTGGATAATTGTACTGTTTTCTCGTAATATTTCCACTGTTATGGACAGATACACATCTGATTTTTCAGAATGGCGGACTTTTTAAGAGCTGATCTGTTTCCTTAGTAGTATTTCACTTAAATCTACCAGCCTGACTCTTTGCCAAATTGCCATTCACATCTCTTTTCCATTCACCAGCATGGATTTATTTTTTATTTTTTTGATGTCTTCATCTTCTAAGCTGCAACATTGACATCTCTGAAGGAAAGAACTGACATAGCATTTGACAGCAAAAGAGGAGCAACTTCTTCTCACTTTATACCAGGTTGCACATGCAGAGTGGAGCTAGCGAGATAAGGAAGAAAGGATTTTTTGACTGTCGCATTTCCTACAACAGCCTGTCATCTCTCCAATCTTCTCACACTAGAGTTTTGGACATGTAAGGGATTTTACTGTAAGGACCTGGGTAAAATATACCCTAAGCATTTAAAGGAAATGGAAGATATATATAAAATATGAGAAAACTAGATCAAAGTAAGCTTTTAAAATCTATCCTATTATTTAGAGCAAAAACAAAGTATCTTATTAACACAGTGATTTCTAGAAACATTAATTATAGTTTACAGAGACGGTACTGGGAGTGTTATTGCATTGCGGCACTGTTATACAGTTGGGTTCAAAATTATTCAACCCCCACTGAAATTGAGTGTTTTGGCCAGTTTGACATTGATTTTGATCATTCAGTCATCTTGCTTACAATTAAATCAAAGAGGCACGTGTAGGTCAGACAAATATAACATAACATTTATAATGAAATAACCACAAATGTCTTTTCTGTGCTCCCATCATTATCAGTTTTATTCAACCCCCAAGTGACATTCAATCTTAGTACTTAGTACAACATCCTTTTACAGTTATAACAGCTTTTAAACGTGAAGCATAGCTTGACACAAGTGTCTTGCAGCGATCTACGGGTATCTTCGCCCATTCGTCATGGGCAAAAGCCTCCAGTTCAGTCACATTCTTATGCTTGCGCACTGCAACTGCTTTCTTTAAGTCCCACCAGAGGTTCTCAATCGGATTTAAGTCAGGTGACTGCGATGGCCACTCCAAAATGTTCCAGCCTTTAGGCTAGGGTCAGACTAACGCATTTTTCACGTTGTCCGTGAAAATGTGCGTTCGAAGAATGGACGTATTTTTTCACGGAATACGCGATAGCGGTCATACGATGCGCAGTTTCATCCGTGATTTTGTACGGATCATCAATAAAACACTTCTTGCATCTGGACATTATGTTGGCCGGACATTAGCAGCGTCTGATGTCTCCAATTCACGCACACACGCCGCTAGCGGACGCAGCGCACTCTGTACGTCAGTACTAGTGGTTTAACGTTCTCGAAAAAATGCGTTCATTTTCACTTGCGTTGCACGGCCGGACTTTTGTGCGACCGTACTTCGTATATTGGCCGTCATTGCCCGGCATCTGCTGCTAGCACGGCCGTGATTAAGTGCGCCAGAACGCGCGTTCGCACTGCCTCAGTCTGACCCTAGCCTTAATCTGCAACCATGCTCTAGTGGACTTGGAGGTATGCTTGGGATCATTGTCCTGTTGAAAGGTCCAACGTCTCCCAAGCCTCAGGTTTGTGAGGGACTGCATCACATTGTCATCCAATATCTCCTGGTACTGAAGAGAATTCATGGTACCTTGCACACGCTGAAGCTTCCCTGTACCTGCAGAAGCAAAACAGCCCCAAAGCATGATTGACCCCCCGCCATGCTTCACAGTAGGCAAGGTGTTCTTTTTTTCATAGGCCTTGTTCTTGCTACTCCAAACATAGCGTTGATCCATGGGCCCAAACAGTTCTAATTTTGTTTCATCAGTCCACAGAACACTATCCCAAAACTTCTGTGGTTTGTCCACATGACTTTTGGCATACTGCAGTCGACTCTTCTTATTCTTTGGAGACAGCAAGGGGGTGCGCCTGGGAGTTCTGGCATGGAGGCCTTCATTACGCAGTGTGCGCCGTATTGTCTGAGCTGAAACTTCAGTACCCACATCTGACAAATCTTTTCTCAGTTCCTCAGCAGTCACACGTGGACTTTTCTCCACTCTACGCTTCAGGTAGCGCACAGCAGTCGAAGTCAGCATCTTCTTTCTGCCACGACCAGGTAGCGTTTCAACAGTGCCCTTTGCCTTGAATTTGCAAATGATGCTTCCTATGGTCTCTCTTGGTATGTTTAACATGTTTGCAATCTTCTTATAGCCATTGCCCTTCCTGTGAAGAGTAATCACCTCTTCTCTTGTCTTCCTGGACCATTCTCTTGACTTCACCATGTTTGTAACCACACCAGTAAATGTCTAGAAGGAGCTGAGTATCACAGTCATTTTAAAGCTGCCTAATTGGTGCTTATTATGCTTTATTGCTGCTCCGTGACATCCACAGGTGTTTTTAATACCTGATTGAAAACACTTGAATGAACCTCTGTTCTTCAGAGTGGTAGTCTTTAAGGGGTTGAATAATTGTGTCAATGAAGAATTCACAAAAGAAACATTTACTACTGTATTACAAAACCAATTGATGTCATTTTAGTTGCATATGGTTCTTTAAAAAGTCCTTGTAGGATTTCATTCTGAATACAATTACAAATGTACACTAAATTCCCTAAAACCCTTTACAGCATTGGGGGTTGAATAATTTTGAACACAACTGTACATCTCCACTCTCTGAATATATGAAGGAGATCCTGAAAGGAGGGACATTAGAAAAAAGGACATGTGAGCTAAACATGACCATGTCTTACTAATTTCATTTTAACCATATTTGGAATCCTTCATTGTAGGACCTAGACAAATTGTATGTCATTTTTGTCAGTGGATTCAGCAGATTCAAAATATTTATATATTTTTATATATATAATATATATATATATATATATATATAGAATGGCAAGAATGCAAGCACTCATAGGGTTTTCCAAAGTAATCTTCCTTTAATGAATCCAAAAGTCAACGTTTCGGCTCAACACTGAGCCTTCATCAGGACAAACATATTTAAAAGCAAAACTTGTGTCTGTTTAAATACACACCCTAATTAAACAATAATCACAAGTCCCCCCCACAGAAGTACCCCACTGACCAATGGGACAGAACAGCTATCATTTGCACATGAGGATCAGCATCAGGCACCATCTGATGACATCAGCCCGGTTAACCCTGTAGCCATGGCAACCTTGCAGGGTATTACTTGAGGGCATCACCAAAGCGATACTAGCCCCCACCACCCCATGTTGGCAAAGTTAATGAAAGTTTAAGAAAAGAGCCGATCTCCAAACGTCTGCAATCATGATAGAATTCGAGAGTGTGTATTAGCGCTGTGCGCCGTATATTGGCGTCTCTCCGGTTGTCAAGGCAACCATGACGCATGGCCTGAGGTCGGACCAAAATACTGCTTGCCTGGTCCCGCCCCTCACTCTCTCGTGGTCAAAACGGGACCATCTGCGGGAAAACAAAAACACACTACCCCCTTATTTTTAAAACCAAAGATAAGTATACAAATAACAACCGGTGTAACTACACCGATCGGCGCCGCCAGGCAAAAACTAAGATCTTATTAAGCCTCCCTATTTGCATCTATTAATTGCTGGTATTCGAATTTACAAAAAATTCCAAAAATTTCAAAAAAATTTTTTTCCAAAAAAACCCTTTTCAAAAATTTTTTTTTCAAAAAATTTTTCCTTCAAAAATTTTTTCTTCAAAAATTCTTTCAAAAATTACACAGAATTACAGGAAAGCAGAAAAAACATTCCTCTCATTTAATCCCCGTGGAAAAACAGTGTCCAATCTATGGATCCACTGTGCCTCTCTTTGTAAAAGGATTAAGGCTCTGTCACCCCCTCTCCTTGGGGGAGGGACATGGTCTATCGCCAGAAACTTTAATGAGGACAAAGGGTGGCCGCATTGAAGAAAATGCCGAGCCACTGGCTTGTCCGACCTGCCATCCCTATACGCAATCCTGATGTTAGATCTATGGTTGCGTATTCTCTCACAGAGCTGGGTTGTGGTCTTGCCCACATAGGCAAGGCCACAAGGGCATAAGATTTTATAGACCACAAACTCAGTTCTGCAAGTAATAAGGTGTCTTATGAAGTATCGCTTCCCTGTATGGGGATGTCTGAACTCTTTTGAGGGGATCATATGGCCGCAGGTAACGCAGCCTAAACACCTTTTACATCCTAAGTTTTTAAATTGATTTTGGTTTTGATCATAACTTTTAATGGGATCCGCCTTTACCAAAAAATCTTTCAAACTGCGGTTTTTGCGATAACAGAACATCGGTTTGTGTCTAAAAGTCTCGGGCAGATTTTGATCCTTTTCCAGGACCGACCAGTTCCTCCTCACCACTGAGGTGATTTTATTGGAACCTGTATCGAAGGTGAGGGGAAATTTGAATCTATCCAACCCACTTTTTTCTTTCCTGGGGGCTCTCGCTCTCTCCAGGGCAGCTGTAAGTACTGTTTCAGAGTAACCCCGAGAGGAAAACTTCCGACACATGTCGGAAATCTGTTCCTCCCTAGTGGTCACATCGCTATTATTCCTTATAACCCTCAAAAGTTGAGAATAAGGTAGCGATCGCTTCAAATGCTCTGGGTGTGCACTTTGCTCATGGAGCAAAGTGTTGCGGTCTGTAGGCTTGGAAAACAAGGAATATTGTAAGCAGTTGTCTTTTTTAAATACCCTTACATCCAAAAAATTGATGGAATGTTCATTCACTGTACTGGTGACCTTAATAGGTGTATCCAAATTGTTTATGCACTGCTCAATTTCCCTTGCTTCATTTACCGTACCCCGCCACAATATAAAGATGTCGTCAATGAAACGTACATATTCAACGATTTTATCTGGAAATTGGGTTAAGATATTATCAATCTCAAATTTGTACATGTAGGCATTGGCGTACATGGGGGCCATAGCGGCCCCCATGGACGTCCCAGTGCGCTGCAGGTACCACTTGTCCTCAAACCTGAAGTAATTATTTTCCAATGCCAACGCCAACAACTCCAAAACAAACTCCACACATGGACCATCATAGTTTACAGAATTAGATAGCAACCACCTCATGGCCTCGAGCCCTCCCCCATGCGGAATCACCGTGTATAAACTTTTCACATCTAACGTCATGAAAACCACTTCGTCACAGTTTACCACAACCGATTTGAGTCTCTGCAAAAAATCATTAGTATCTTTAATACACGTGGGGATACACTGTACCGGTGCTTTAAATAAAAAGTCGAGCCATTTGGCTGTTGGCTCAATGACTCCCCCTGTGGCTGAGACAATTGGGCGTAGTGGTGGAGCTACTGGATCTTTGTGGATCTTTGGTATTCCGTACACAACAGGTGTCCTCGGATGAGGTTTAAGTAGATACTGAAACAAATCCTCATTGATGTGACCAGCTGATAGTCCTCTTTGTATGCTTTTTTCAAATTTAGCCATGATTTCTGATGTTGGATCACATGGTAACAGGGAATAGGTAACTCCATCTAAAAGCTGGGAATACATTTCTCTAGCATAGTAAGTGTAATTCAGGATGGTGATGGCCCCTCCCTTATCTGCCTGCCTTATGATTATAGTGGCATCATCGGATAGATTCTTAATTGCTTCACGTTCTTGTCTGGAGATGTTGCTATGTTTAGGTGCGTGTTGTTTCATGAGTATGTTGACGTCAGATTTCACTTGACGTAAAAACGTTTTAATAGATGGCTGGTTAGGAAGGGGATCAAATCGACTTTTTTGTCGAAATAAAGTTGCATCACTAGTAGACTCGTTCTTGAAAAAATCCGCCAAACGCAAAGTGCGTCCAAATTTGAAAAGTTCCACATTCCATTGGAAGTCATCAGGTCTAGAGGATGGGACAAAGGATAGTCCCCTGCTGAGGATACCAACCTCCACATCAGTTAGAATCCTATCAGAAAGGTTAAATACAGGATTTATTTCTTCAAGGGTGGTTTGTTTTTGACGCCACTTGGACTTCCCTTGTTGCCCCCTCCTGATGACTCGCCTTCCTCTATGGTTTTCCCGCGGCTGCGTGTAACTGTGCCGCCAGGGTTCAAGGTGTCCGGGACCCCTAGAAAATCCTTTGGGGGTACCTGAGAATCTGTGGAAGGTTCATTTTCAGATGCAGACTCACCCGAGGTGACATCGATGGTCTGCACTCTAGGTTTGCGTATGCGATTCTTTTGGTTTCTGTAGGGTCTTCTATTTGGTTCTCCACTTAACCAACGATACACACGATGTTGCAGGTAATCTTGTTTAACCTTTTCAAACTTTTCTTTTTTAAAACGAATTAGTTCATTTTTGTACTTTGTTACTTCTTGTTCAATTTTCCTTAAGGTCGTCACTCCTTCCACTGACTCCATCCAGGCCACATGTTCCTTTTCAAAGTCCACAATCTTGACCTTAATTTCCTCTAATTCATCCTTAACCTCTTTGATGGCCACCAACATAAGGTCTAAGGAGCATTTGTTGAGTACACTGGTCCAATCCTTGCACACCTGTGCTTTGGACCGTCCTAATGTTGGAACATTATAAATTCTGAACCCCCTAGGGATTCGTTTTGCCCTGTGGTAGTCTGACAGAAAGAGGCCATGTAGGTCCAAATCCACTTCTTTTTTCTTTAATTTAACTAATTCAAAGAACAAGTCCTTAGAAGATCGTAAACATTGTAACTCAGTGCTGGATGCTGACCACAAAATAGCATTTGCCTCATCATCGCTGAACTGCAATGTCTGAGCTTGTTCAGCATGGGCGCCGGCTTGCTGCAAAAACATATCCATTGTAATTGCTTCAATTGCGTGCAATACTTATACAAAAAAAGAGTAATGTCCTTGATGATTGTTCAAAGTATCATATAACTGTGCCGGTGCATTAACCAGGGATTGCGCCAAATCCCAATAAATATAAAATGTACACGAAGGTTTTGCACTCACGGTTCACTGCAGGGTTCCACTCTCACCCGGTGCTTAAGCAAAGGCTAGAATCAATGTAGAATGGCAAGAATGCAAGCACTCATAGGGTTTTCCAAAGTAATCTTCCTTTAATGAATCCAAAAGTCAACGTTTCGGCTCAACACTGAGCCTTCATCAGGACAAACATATTTTTACAAAGAGAGGCACAGTGGATCCATAGATTGGACACTGTTTTTCCACGGGGATTAAATGAGAGGAATGTTTTTTCTGCTTTCCTGTAATTCTGTGTAATTTTTGAAAGAATTTTTGAAGAAAAAATTTTTGAAGGAAAAATTTTTTGGAAAAAAATTTTTTGAAAAGGGTTTTTTTGGGAAAAATTTTTTTTTGAAATTTTTGGAATTTTTTGTAAATTCGAATACCAGCAATTAATAGATGCAAATAGGGAGGCTTAATAAGATCTTAGTTTTTGCCTGGCGGCGCCGATCGGTGTAGTTACACCGGTTGTTATTTGTATACTTATCTTTGGTTTTAAAAATAAAGGGGGTAGTGTGTTTTTGTTTTCCCGCAGATGGTCCCGTTTTGACCACGAGAGAGTGAGGGGCGGGACCAGGCAAGCAGTATTTTGGTCCGACCTCAGGCCATGCGTCATGGTTGCCTTGACAACCGGAGAGACGCCAATATACGGCGCACAGCGCTAATACACACTCTCGAATTCTATCATGATTGCAGACGTTTGGAGATCGGCTCTTTTCTTAAACTTTCATTAACTTTGCCAACATGGGGTGGTGGGGGCTAGTATCGCTTTGGTGATGCCCTCAAGTAATACCCTGCAAGGTTGCCATGGCTACAGGGTTAACCGGGCTGATGTCATCAGATGGTGCCTGATGCTGATCCTCATGTGCAAATGATAGCTGTTCTGTCCCATTGGTCAGTGGGGTACTTCTGTGGGGGGGACTTGTGATTATTGTTTAATTAGGGTGTGTATTTAAACAGACACAAGTTTTGCTTTTAAATATGTTTGTCCTGATGAAGGCTCAGTGTTGAGCCGAAACGTTGACTTTTGGATTCATTAAAGGAAGATTACTTTGGAAAACCCTATGAGTGCTTGCATTCTTGCCATTCTACATTGATTCTAGCCTTTGCTTAAGCACCGGGTGAGAGTGGAACCCTGCAGTGAACCGTGAGTGCAAAACCTTCGTGTACATTTTATATATATATATAATAATAGAAAAGCCAGGTATAGGAGCACACTGGGGCTTATGGAAAAATAACAAACTTTATTGAATAAAATCCAACGTTTCGGTTCCTAAGAACTTTTATCAAGGAATAAAAACAAGGCAATAAAGACAAGTTTAAATAATGTAACTTTAGACTCACCCCCCAATCCTGTACGCCCTGTACGCCAGTCCTGCGTACAGGGCGTACAGGAGGGGGTGAGTCTAAAGTTACATTATTTAAACTTGTCTTTATTGCCTTGTTTTTATTCCTTGATAAAAGTTCTTAGGAACCGAAACGTTGGATTTTATTCAATAAAGTTTGTTATTTTGCCATAAGCCCCAGTGTGCTCCTATACCTGGCTTTTCTATATTCATCCTTGAGGATAGCACCTGGGCAATTAAATTCCCTATCACGGACTGAGTGCTCTCCATATTTGTCTTTTTATATAATATATATATATATATAAAATATATATATATATATATATATATATATATATACACACACACACACAGTCATGGCCGAAATTGTTGGCACCCCAGAAATTTTTCCAGAAAATCAAGTATTTCTCACAGAAAAGTATTGCAGTAACACATGTTTTGCTATACACCTGTTTATTCCCTTTGTGTGTATTGGAACAAAACAAAGAAAGGGAGGAAAAAAAGCAAATATAACAATGTCACACAAAACTCCAAAAATGGGCTGGACAAAATTCTTGGCACGCTTAACTTAATATTTGGTTGCACACCCTTTATAAAAAATAACTGAAATCAGTTGCTTCCTATTAGGGATGAGCCGAACACCCCCGTGTTCGGTTCGCATTCGAACTCAAAAAATTTCAAAAGTTCGAGTTCGAACACGAACCGAACTCCATGCAAGTCAATGGGACTCAAAAGTAAAATTTTTAGAGTACCCTGCAAAAGGGCATATATGCAAGATATTTGCCATAAAAGGTGTATGGAGGTCCGAGTAGTGCCCTGGGGGACAGGAGACAAGGAAAAAAAGTAAAAAAAACCAACACGTTTTTAACCCTTTCCATGCGGAGGACGCGCTCAGCGCGTCCTGCCGCATGGCTACTTCACTGCGGAGGACGCACTGAGTGCGTCCTCCCTAAGCAGCGGCGATCGGCCGGAATCCCGGCCGATCGCGGCGGCCCCCCGGTGCGGGCTGACATTATCGATGTCATCCCAGCCTCCGGGACCCCGGCGGGCACAATAGACGTCATCGCGCAAATGTCTATTTCAGGCACCCCCCCGCCATTGCGAGGAAGGTGCCTGAAGGGGAGGGGGGAAGGTGCCAGTCCTGCAATTAACCCCTTGCTGCCACCTATGGTGGGGATAGGGGGTTCATTGGAACCCCCTATCTCCCGATCTGTGACAGCTAGGGGTTAATGTTCGACATCATTGGAACGGCCA
Source organism: Leptobrachium leishanense (assembly GCA_009667805.1). NCBI lineage: Eukaryota > Metazoa > Chordata > Amphibia > Anura > Megophryidae > Leptobrachium > Leptobrachium leishanense. The sequence continues at coordinate 124,154,190 of CM019064.1, read as the reverse complement.
GAGCATGGCCTTTTCAATGATACCAAACATGGCTATGTACAGTAAAAAAAAAAAAAAAGATTCTTTGTTTTGTTTTATTAATGCAGCAAAATTGTTCCCATTTCAATTATTTATAATGTGAACAATGATGCTGCATTAACGATTTGTTCTATGGGGAAAGTTTGCCAAAAAACACGTAATTTTCCACAAAAAAAAGTAAAGATTCCCCATTTCTAATTTTTTTAACGAGCGCAACCCATAGAAAATATAACCGCAAACGCTCGCATTTTAAAATGTGAAAAGAAAACACTTTACATATTGTAAATTATTGAAAATTCTAATTTTATTGCATTTTATGTTATAATATACAGACAGGACATAACGTATACATATAAAAATGACATATTATGAATCTACCGAGTCTCCCGGAAAGAACGATATATAATATGTCTGGGTCATATAATAAAATGTGACTTCAAATCGCATTTAAACATGATGAGGGAAACCGGTAAAAATTAGCTCAGCACAGAGGTGCGAAAGGGTTAACCCTTTCGCTGCTGAGGCTTTTCCCGCCTCTGTGCTGAGGTCATTTTTACCGGTTTTGCTCATCATGTTTAAACGCGTTTTGAAGGCTTATTTTAGTATATGACCCAGACATATTATATATCGTTCTTTCCATCAGACTCTGCAGATTAATAATATGTCATTATTATATGTATACGTCATGACCTGTCTGTATATTATAACAAAAAATGCAATAAAATATGAATTTTCAATAATTTACAGCATGTAAAGTGTTTTTTTTCCACATTTTAACATGCGAGCAATTGCGGTTATATTTTGTATGGGGTGCGCTTGTTAAAAAAATTAGAGATGGGGTCTCGTTACATTTTTTTTTGGGGAAAATTACACGATTTTTAACAAACGCACCGCATACAAAAATCGTTAGTGCAGCATCATTGTTCACATTATAATTGAAATGGGAACAATATTGCTGCATTAACAAACCAAAAAAAAGAAAAAAAAAGTGTTTATTTATTTTTTTTTATAATTTTTTTTTAAATATTTTTTTATTTTTATTTTATTTATTTATTTATTTTTACAAACTTTTTTCATTTTGTGTTTGGTATCGTTGGAACAGCCATGCTCTGGCCGATCCAACAATACCAAACGTTAACCCCTAGCTGCCACGGATCGGGAGATAGGGAGTTCCAATGAACTCCCTATCTCCACCGTTGGTGGCAGTTAGGGGTTAACTCCAGGACTGGCGTCATCGTGCTATGCACGATGACGCCAGTCCTCAGGGGGAGTTCCCGGAGGCTTGGCCAACATCCAAGATGTCGGCCAGCTCCGGGAAAGGATCACGAACCGGCGCTTTTCAACGCCGATTCGCGATCCAGCTCCCCAGGGGTTAATGCCAGGTACCATTTGGAAGGGCAGGCTGTGCCCTTCCAAATGGTGCCTGGGTTAACCCCCGCAACACTGCCGATCGGGAGGGAGAGAGGTCCGGAGGACCTCCCCCCCTCCCTTTCAGGCGCCTCCTCCGCACATGCGGGGGGCGCCTGAATTAGGTGTGAAAATTACACTATTTTTAACAAACGCACCCCATACAAAAATCCTTAGTGCAGCATCATTGTTCACATTATAATTGAAATGGGAACAATATTGCTGCATTAACAAAACAAAAAAAAAAAACCTGTTTTATTTTTTTTATATTTTATTATATTTTAATTTTTTATAATTTTTGTCTTTGACACAACACATCAGGCGCCATGCAGTCTGTAGTGCGACGCATGAAGAATCATTTTCTCAATGGGTACAGAGTCTCTGAAGTCCTTTTCCAGGGTGGTCAGTAGCGCCTGGGCAAAGCGGCAGTGCCAGAAGGCATGCATCGCAGTTTCCTCAAACACCACACAGTGCGGGCAATGTCTGTACCTGCCCAGGCCCCTCAAGTGCATGAAAGTCCTGAGGGGCAACCCTCCCTGGATCGCCATCCACACCAAGTCTTTGTGTCGGTTGGTTAACCTGTCAGAAGCCACGTTCTGCCATACCAAGCGTCCCGTGGCCCCAGGCAACCCGCAAACCGACGCGGCTTCCACAAATCCGGATTCACTCCCTCCAGCTGGAACTCCCACACCAACTTCTCGATGTCCTGGTAGAACCACGGCATCGTCCAGTTGAAAGGGATAGAACTGTCCCACTTCTTCCAGCCAATCTTCCGGAGAAGAGGGGCTAGGAACAATAGAGACATGAAGTGCCCTGCCGAGCCTTGTCCGTCTGCTCCAAAGATATGCCTCACGCAGTTGCACACAAAGATGATCCCCAGCAAGGTGGGGATGTCGGGTATACCCTTCACACCCTTCAAGGGATTCCTTGTACATTACTACTTGCTTTACTCTGTCCATCCTGGAACCCCAGACAAAGTGAAAGACGGCTTTGGCGATGGTCTTCCTGACCGTAATCAGGGGGGGCCACGCCTGTGCCACGTACTGCAGCACAGAAAGAATCTCAGTCTGCAATACAAGTTTCTTTCCCTCCATCTCGAGGTCCCGAAGACCCCAGAGCCCGACCTTCTGATTGACCTTTGACTAGCGCTCCTGCCAGCTTTTCAGGGCCGCCCCTTCTCCGCCGAACCAGACACCTAGGATCTTGAGGTGCGGTGTCTGGACGACGGGGAAGGGAATGGGATCCGTAGCCACCTCCCAAAAACCAAACCGCATTGCTTCGGACTTCCCATAGTTTATCTTAGCACCTGACGCTCTGCTGAAGAGGTCGCAGGTATATGCTAGCGTTCGAACCGAATCTGCATCTCGGCAGAAGACAGTGATGTCATCCATGTAGAGCGAGCACTTCACCGACTTTTGACATTCGCCTGGCGGTTGTATCCCTTTGATCCCTGGGTTAAGTCTGATGCACTCGGCAAAAAGCTCTATGCAGCACACGGAAAGCAGGGGTGACAAAGGACAGCCTTGCCTGACCCCACACTTAATGTGGTAAGGGTCGGTTTCCCAGCCGTTCAGCAGAACGGTACTGTGTATGTCCGTATACATCAGTTTGACGTAGGCACAGAATCTCTCCCCAAGACCAAACCTTTTCAGAACGCTAGCCATGAACACAAGAGCCGTCTACCACGAATAGGTGACTGCAGACAAGCTCCTGGACTGACTCTGCCGTGAAATTACCCCCCCTTTACCAGTATAGCGTTCCCTGCAGACTTGCACACATTACCACCTGACCAGAAGGAAGGGCCATGGGGCCATTCTCTAGCCAGGTTGCAGTAACTCCAGGCAAAGGGAATAGAACATTCCCGCAACATGAATACATTGCTAATCTGGGTGGAGAGAAAGGTTAGTACAGCCTGTCTTCTAAGTCTAGTCTTCACACTGCTAACATTATAGTAAAGATAGAAATCGATGCCATCACATTAGGGTATTTAAGAGAGAGCTAGCCTCGAGGCTTATACATTACCTGTCCCCCAGTAAAGGGAGTCCCCTCCTCCTCCTGTATCTGCAAATGTCTCTGGGGACGGCGCTGCCTCGTGGAGTGCCGCGATCCACCTTTCATCCTCCGATGACGACGTGTAATCTGGTGTGTCTTCTGCGATCAGTTCATCCACTTCTCTGTCCGCCGTCAGCATCTGCTCATCCGTGGTATCATCGACGGTGCTGTGGGGGAGAGTATATTAACATGTCTCTTTACCTGGGCTCTGTCGCCGGGAGAGGAGCCCTCCTGATCCTCCTCGTTGCTCTGTTTCCTCTTGTGGGGAGCCACAGCTCGGTCGAAGGGCATCTTACCTACAGGTGCAGAGAGGGGGGAACTCGGGGTCATGGGGGGTCAGCTACACCGGGGAGAAGAGGGGTTAGTGGTCTGACTGAGAGGGATGAGGAGGGGGTAGGGTTGTTGGTGATGGGTGTGTCAGCGGGGAGGATGTAGGGAAGGTAGGTTGGGGGGGTGGGGAGAGAGGAGGAGCGGGGACGGAGGTTGGGATGGGGGAGAGGGTACCTTGGTGGGAGGGGTAGCCTTGGCTCCAGGTGCTTTGGCAGGAGGGGACGGTTTACCTTTCGCCTTGGTTGTGAAGGTGGGTGCTGGTCCCCTGGGGTCCAGTCCTTTCTTCGCCACTTTGGTGTAGCTGCGTGAAGGGCAATCTTTGTACCTGTGCTTCGCTTCCCCACACAGATTACAAGTTGTCCTTCGGGGACAATCTTTGGTGGCATGACCATCCGTCTTGCACACCTTGCAGCTGTCTGCCGTGCAAGTCTTGGCCTCGTGGCCCTCTCTGCCACAGCACCGACAGCACCTAGGTTGCCCGGGGTAATAGAGAATACCAACAGAGTTTCCCAGGGTGAAGGACTGCGGCAGGTGGGCTAAACCGTCAGGAGAGGACGCATCTGGCCGAAGCTGTGAGCTTACTGTACTTTGCGCTTCCTATGTTAAGGATAGGAAGCGCAAAGTCCTAATGCGAATTACTGCACTGATGAGGTAACGCGATAAAGTTAACCACCGCTAGAAGCTGGTGCTAACTGACACCATTTCTCCTGAATAATTTATCACCAGCTAAAAAAAAAATCAGAGACTCACCTCTCATCCTGTGGCGAGAATAGTGGGCCGATCAGCCTCTTCTGGCCACAGGGAGCAGAGTGAGACTGGGGACAAAAAGTCCCCAGTCTCCCTCCTCAAATCAAGTTGCGGACCTGCAAGATCTCACGAGAGGCGAGATCCTGCAGGTCATGCGGCCGGGCAGCAAAAGCCTCCATGGAGTCCTATGGACTGCAGGAGGAGGTACTTGCAGCGACGCTTAGTGCTGCATTACGGGCAGATTTCTGAATCAGCACCTGACCCGTAATATGGAGCTTAAACAGGGACACTAAGGGGAAACCTGCAGGCGCACATTATTCACCTTAGCGTCCCCATTTTAGCACAGGGCAAGGAATAGCACCCACAAGCTCTTATGGTGAAAGTACACAGGAAAAATAAAAGAAGCAGAAATAAAATCCTGGTATATAACTAGAGGAGACATTCCATAATAATAAAATAATAATTACAGCTCTCATTACTGACCAATACCTGAGTTAGGCTAAAGTCCCACAAATACAGGGTTATTCAAAGAAAGCCAAACTGGCCCAAAAATTGCACCAAACAGGGAATTTCCCTATGCGGTGCAATTTCAGGGCCATTCGGCTATTCAAAGAGCAGGCAGTTTGGCAAATTTTGTTGAATTGCCAGGGAAAATTGTGCCTGTTCGGCGTCAGTGAAATCCCCCATATAGAAGCAATGGTTAATCTATTCACAGACACTGAACAGCATAGAAATGACAGTGAAATTGCCCTGAAGTTCAGAGGTTTCATTTGACAGGTTTAATCAGGCGAATCCCATAGGTTTCAATGTTAAAAATATTCCCATATTATCCAATATCTAATAAACCATTTATTCTTTTAATTTGCAGCAAAAAGTCTCTTTTTTTAGGCATTTTTCTGGTGAATTATGTTTTTTTTTCTGTAACAGACCTTTTTATTATTATTCATAGGACTTTATATACTATTTCCAGGCATTTTCATGCAGTAGTATTTTGCAAACCGCATTTAAAAGTTGGGTGTTTTTTTTAAACCCGTTCAGCTGCTGGTCAGCTTTTTGTGGCTGCGTTGGGCAGGCTGTTCGGCAGTCTCTTCGGTGGCTTGCGGGTGCGTTCAGCAGTCTCTTTGGTGGCTTACGGGTGCGTTCGGCAGTCTCTTTGGTGGCTGCGCTTGGCAGGTGTGTTCGGCGGTTTGCTCAGTGGGTTTGCAGCTGCCTTTGGGTTGATCTGCGGCATTCAGCAGGTTTGCAGCGTTCGACGGGTCGATTCACCGCACTTTGGGGACCTTGCGATGAATGCTGAATTCACTACACGGTCTGCAAATTTAACTTGTCGAAGTGAGGTGAACCAGAGAGCACTGAAATGTCCGTGACAATTTGGTGCTCCCTGAATAACCTTGATAGAGTGAACACATTAAACAGTTATATGATTTATTTGGTCCTATTTATATAAATAAGGAGGAATATCAGAAAAACTTCACTAGACACGAATCCCCCCCACTGCAACTTAATTTACTCACTGCCTCTTTACCTCCCTGTCAGGACCTGAAGCTGCTGCTGGAATGGAGGAGGCAGGGCTGCACGGCTCCCCAGCACCATCAGCCCATAAATCAAGCAGCCTGCCGGGATTCATCCCGGTATCCTCGTAGGCCAGTCCAGCCCTGCTTCTCATCCCTCTTCAATGGGCAGTTCCCCAGAAAGTGGGAGAAAGGGGAGCCTGTGGTGGCGTTGCTAAAAGCTTCCCAGAAGCGCCGACAGATGGCTATGGTCATGAACATAACAAAAAAAAGCACCTGGGTAGGATTGCACGGTGTGCGTTTCTGCACGTGTGAATCCCTGCTCCAGGATGACCTGGTCTCCGAACGTTACCACGTCCATGTCCGGTACTCTGCCGCCTACTTCTTTCAGCTTAAGCAGGATCGTCTGCCTCATCCACGGCTCCAACTGGGGAACCTCTCCTCTGGGCGGTCAGGACTTCTGACATCCCGGAGGGGTCTTGGGCCCTTTCTCGCCCTGAGGGGGGACTTACCATCCGACGTACTGGACTGTGGAGGTTGGGGTTCGCTGACGTTCTCCTTGGCCTCCAGTTGCTTTGTTTTCTTTGTGTTTTTCCTGTGGGTGACAATCCCTTCAGACTCCTCTGGCATTTCTGCCGTCGGTGTCTGGCTCTTACCAGGCAAAGAGGACTGCGCGGACTCTGCCACAGGTGTTTCCACCTGCGGGTTTGTCATTGCCTTCCTCTTGACCTTTTTTGGCACTGACTCCTCCTCCATGGCCTCCTCAGCCGCTCCGCCTCCTGCACCGGTTCCTTGGGAGGGGCTCCCACCACCTCCTTCGTTGCCGTCGCCATTGTAGATGGCTGCTTTCCTCGCTGCTTGTTTCGCCACCTTCGTCGCCTCCCACAGCTCCTCCAGCGCTCTCCTCTCCTCCGCCGCCACCATCTCTGGTGGTGATATAGTGGTGTCCCCTTTCTGGGTGCTCTTAGAAGAGCAAGGGACGCTCTTTGCAGATGAGGCTGCCATCCTAGGCCCTCTCCTGCCTTTCACCTTTGAAGTTTTTAAAAGAGTTGCTTAGGGAATACCACAAGTTGGACCAGCTCTGGTCCCTGCGTGGTATTATCAGGAAAAGGTCTTTTGAAAATGGCCTTTTTCCCTTGGAAGTCCTCGCCCTGCTCAGGGTTTGACTTTTGCACCCACAGCGTTTCCTTTAAAACCTCTTGGGTTTCAGGCCGAAGCTTGTCCGCTCAGAGATTTTTAACCTTGTCTGCTCAGTAAAGGAATAAAGGTCCTTTAACCTTGTCCGCTCTGTGTAGTTCTCCTTATCCGCACAGATTTTACCCACAATGCACCTAGCAGTGGTCTCACCGCAAGCCTGTACCTTGTCTGCTCAGAACTGCCGAGAATGCACCTGGAAGTTTCCACTACAAGCAAAAGCAAAGGCTCTACCATGACCTTGTCCGCTCAGCTACCTTGTCCGCTCAAAATTGGGTCCCTTTTCCCGGTGTAAGGAAAAGGTCTGATCTTGCCCAGTAGTGTGGGCTACTTCCCTCCTAGCAGTTCAACTCGGCTAGGCTCGCAGAATGGGAAAATCCTCCTGGTGGATAAGAACAGATACTACACTAGGACAGCGCTGTTTCGGGTTTGTTGAACCCTCATCAAACCCCCCCTGAAACAACAGCTCTCTCCCCTCCTTCAGCGGGGGGAGAAGGTCCGCCCGGCCACCAACCCACAGGTCTGACTACCTCGCCCGCAGAAATGTCATCCAGGGCGGCTGGGAGACGTGGGCCCTCCATCCCTGCAGCCTTTAGCACAGATTCCGGGTCGAAGTGGTCAGTCTAGCAAGGCCAGGAGACACCTGGAGCCAGGTATTAGGCCGCAAGATGGCCGCCGCGTCCCGGCCACAAATCAGCAATGGCTAGGATAGTCTCTGGTCCAGAGGGGGGCCGAGCAGGCTCCGGACAACTAAGGACTGGCAGCCAGCCACTCAGGTTCCCCAATTCGGAAAAATGCCGCGGGTAGAGTCGGCTAGAGGTCCCGTTGAGGAGAAGACAGGTGGAGCTTCACCATTACATGTCTGCTCCCATGAGCGACTGGCCATGCCCCCAGTTTGAGATTATTTGAGCTTTGTGACATAGTGCATTATCCTGCTGGAAGTAGCAATCAGAAGATGGGTACACTGTGGTTATAAAGGGATGGATATAGTCAGCCACAATACTCAGGTAGGTTGTGGCATTTGAACAATGCTCAATTGGCACTTAGAGGCCCAAACTGTGCCAAGAAAATATCCCCCACACCAGTACACCATCACCACCAGCCTGAACCTTTGATGGAAGGCAGGATGGATCCATGCTTTCATGTTGTTTACACCAAATTCTGACCCTACCAGCTGAATGTCACCGCTCAAATTAAGACTCCTTAGACTAAGCAACATTTTTCCAGTCTTATTGTCTAGTTTTGGTGAGCCTGTGCAAATTGTAGCCTCCGTTTCCTGTTCTTAGCTGACAGGAGTGGCACCCGGTGTGGTCTGCTGCTGCTGTAGTCCATCTGCTTCAAGGTTGGACGTGCTGTAGATTCAGAGATGGTATTCTGTGCATTCATTTCGGGAAAATTCGGAATTTGAACCGAAATGTGATAATTCGTATTTCGGATGTACTTACGAATAACGAATCGATACGATACGAATTTGAAATGAAACAAAATGGTATGTAATGAATTTATTTCGTTTTACACTGTGTCATCATCATAAAAGAAAAATTTGAATAACTGATATCAACTATTGAATTTGAAATGAACTATCAAATTGATATCAACTATCTAATTGATCTTAACTTACAATACAAGTAATAGTCAGCAAAGGACTTTATGAAACAAATTAATTTTGTTTCACTGTTTAATTTGACTTCAATACTAAATCTGGGACACAGCTTAAAATTTAACCCTAGCTTTTCTTTTAACAGCAAAATTTGATTAATTGGGGCTTCATTTAGTGATCCAAAATTCTAATTGATACATGAAATTCGAATCGCTTCGAAATTTCAAATTGATTCGAAATTCCAAATCGATCCAAAACGAAATTAGTTATGAAATTCCGAAAACGAAATTATTTAAAAACGTAACGAAACAAAACTAAACTAAACAAATTTTTTAGCCATGCACATCCCCAATTCTGCATACTTTGGTTGAAACGAGTGGTTAATTTACTGTTGCTTTTCTATCATCTTGAACCAGTCTGCCCATTCTCCTTTGACATCAACAAGGCATTTTTGTCTACACAACTGCTGCTCACTGGATATGTTCTCTTTTTCTCTGTAAACCCTAGAGATGGTTGTGCGTGAAAATCCAAGTAGATCAGCAGTTTTTGAAATACTCAGAGTAGCCTGTCTGGCACCAACAGCCATGCCACTTTCAAAGTCACTTAAATCCTCTTTCTTCCCCATTCTGATGCTCAGTTTGAACTTCAGCAAGTCATCTTTACCATGTCTAGATGCCTAAATGCATTGAGTTGCTGCCCTGTGGTTTGCTGATTAGCAATTTGTGATAACAAGCAATTGAGCAGGTGTACCTAATAAAGTGGCCAGGTTATGTCACATTAGAATGCCCTATCAAAATACGTCACTAATTGTAAATTTCTGTTCAGATTTCAATCATTTTCACCATGTAAATTTATTTTCCCACTTGTCATCATCCAATCCTTTGTGGATATATATATACAGGGTACCCTTTCTGGAAAAAACAAACAAACTAAGAAATGGAGAACCTGTTACTGCATTTTTCGATGGAAATAAACAATATTCTACAAAAATGGAAATATAATATCTTGATTTTTTTAAAAAATAAATAAAATTGTTTTACTTTGTACATTCTACATGATTATGTTGGGTGTCATTGGAAAGGCCAGACTCTAGCCTTTCCATTGACCCCTCAATTGACCATGTAGGTTGTATGTAACTGGAGATACAGGGGTTCAAATGTCCAAGGGTCGTTGTATCTGATACAGAGGGTTTGCAATTGGGGGTGGGGCAATGCCCCCTCTCTGAATCTGCCAGTGGTACCAGGTTACCAGCAGTGGTGATTTTGCAAGCATTGCTCACAAAACACTACTCTAATCAAAATATATTGTTAAAAAGGGAAACAATCTAAATAGCTATATTATGACTGGTAAGGACATTAATCAAAATACAAATCTGTTGCATAATTTTTAAGAAACACATTTAAAATAAATCCCTGTGGATGTTTTATTTTTTCCCATCTCCCTTGTCTGTCTCTGTGATTATGTTGTTTGACTCAAAGATGCAGTGTAATAGATGTCATGTCAAGATTTATTATAAGAGATCCTGCAGAAAATAAACACATTGATGCTTAAAACTCATTTTGTTCTTAAAGAGACTATGTCATTTAGTGCTTAGTTTATATGGCCATAAGGCTGCCCACCAGACCTGCATCTTAGGAGACACTAACAGGGTTATTCAAAGGGCACTGGAATTTCACTGCTCTCTTTCGTTTCCTGCACTTCGGGGTATCAAATTCCCCTACCTGCAGTGAATTCAGCATTCATCTCAAGGTCTGCGACGTGCAGGGAAAAGCCGCCGAACGCATCTGCAAAACCGCCGCATCAATCGGAAAAAACGCTGCAAAAAAAATCGGAGCAACCCAAAAAGCAGTCGTAAAAAAGCCGAACGCACCTGGCTATCTGCCGTAAAACTGCTGAACGCATCCAAAAAAAGCCGATGATCGACTGAACAGAGCGCCGACCAGCCGCCGGAAAAAGCTGACAAGCCAATGAATGGGGTAAAAAAAAAAAACACCACCACAACTTTTTAAAAGCTGTTTGCAAAAAAACACTACACGAAAATGCCTGAAAATTACATATAAGATCCTACAAATAATGATAAAAAGGTCTGTTACAGGAAAAAAGAAACGTTATTTAAAAAAAAATCGTAAACAAAGATTTTGAAAAAATCTCAAATGCTTAGAAAAAATCCTAAAAAACAGAGACTTTTTACTGCAGATTAACCCTTTCGCTGCTGAGGCTTTTCCCGCCCCTGTGCTGAGGTCATTTTTACCGGTTTTGCTCATCATGTTTAAACGTGTTTTGAAGGCTTATTTTAGTATATGACCCAGACATATTATATATCGTTCTTTCCGTCAGACTCGGTAGATTCATAATATGTCATTATTATATGTATACGTTATGTCATGTCTGTATATTATAACAAAAAATGCAATAAAATATGTATTTACAATAATTTACAATGTGTAAAGTGTTTTTTTTCACATTTTAACATGCAAGCAATTGCGGTTATATTTTGTATGGGGTGCGCTTGTTAAAAAAATTAGAGATGGGGTCTCGTTACTTTTTTTTTGGGGAAAATTACACTATTTTTAACAAACGCACCGCATACAAAAATCGTTAGTGCAGCATCATTGTTCACATTATAATTGAAATGGGAACAATATTGCTGCATTAACAAACCAAAAAAAATTAAAAAAAGTGTTTATTTTTTTTTTTATAATTTGTTGTTTTAATTTTTTTTTATTTTTCTTTTTCTTTTTTTTCTTACAACATTTTTCACTTTCATGTTTGGTATCGTTGGAACGGCCATGCTCTGGCCGATCCAACCATACCAAACATTAACCCCTAGCTGCCACGGATCGGGAGATAGGGAGTTCATTGGAACTCCCTATCTCCACCGTTGGTGGCAGTTAAGGGTTAAGTCCAGGACTGGCGTCATCGTGCTACGCACGATGACGCCAGTCCTCAGGGGAGTTCCCGGAGGCTTGGCCGACATCCAAGATGTCGGCCAGCTCCGGGAAAGGATCGCGAATCGGCGCTTTTCAGCGCCGATTCGCGATCCAGCTCCCCAGGGGTTAATGCCAGGCATCATTTGGAAGGGCAGGCTGTGCCCTTCCAAATGATGCCTGGGTTAGCCCCCGCAGAGACGCCGATCGGGAGGGAGAGAGGTCCGAAGGACCTCCCCCCCTCCCTTTCAGGCGCCTCCTCCGCACATGCGGGGGGGGCGCCTGAATTAGGTGTCATCGCGCTGCCGCGATGACACCTAATTCCGGCGGCTGTGGTCCCGGATGCCGGGCTGACATCGAGGATGTCAGCCCGCACCGGGGGGGCCAGCGATCGGCCGGAACCCGGCCGAACGCTGACCCCAATGGGAGGACGCGCTCAGCGCGTCCTCCGCATACCAGCGGGAATGCTGAGGACGCGCTGAGCGCGTCCTAAGCATCGAAGTGGTTAAAAGAATAAATGCAGGGATGACGTCCTTGACAATCAGTACTGGCCACCCTCGTTGGGTGAGAGCAGACTGATTTGCATATGGAGCATCCATCCCTGTAATGGCACAAACAAGCTAAAACCTTGCGAGACCTGAGCGGGCCCCACCGTAGAGCAGGCCACTAGTGCTGTTGCTCGTCCTCAGGACCCTCACAAGCAGGGGCGGACTGAGCCATCGGGCACTCGGGCACTGCCCGAGGGCCCCAATAGGAAGGGGGGCCCGGATTGGCCCTGCGGGCCCGGCAGGCACCTGGTCTCCCATTTGATCGGGCAGTGTGTGGGATCAATCTCCCACACGCTGCTCCGGAAGTAAAGGCCCTGCGGGGGGGAGGGTGGAGGAGGAGTGAGAAGAGGCTGCCAGCCCAGGCTCATATGCAGAGATGCTGGCTCTGTCCCTTCCCCCTCCACTGCCGCTCGATGCAGAGCCTCCCCTACTGTGCTGGGTGTGTCCAGCACGTGCAGGGAGGGGGAGTCAATGGAAACCAGCCAGTTGACAGACCAGGAGGGATTCCTACCTAACCTGTGAGTATGTAACAGGCAGCAGTGTGTGAGCAGTGTGTGTTTGAGCAGTGTGTGTGTGTGCAGTGTGTATGTGTGTGCACGCAGTATGTGTGTTTGAGCAGAGTGTGTATGTGTGCAGTGTGTGTGAGCAGAGTGTGTGTGTGTGTGTGCAGTGTGTGTGAGCAGTGTGTGTGTGTGTGTGCATTTGAGCAGAGTGTGTGTGAGCAGTGTGTGTGTGCATTTGAGCAGTGTGTGTGTGTGCAGTGTGTATGTGTGTGCACGCAGTATGTGTGTTTGAGCAGAGTGTGTGTGTGTGCAGTGTGTGTGAGCAGTGTGTGTGTGTGCGTGCATTTGAGCAGAGTGTGTGTGAGCAGTGTGTGTGTGCGTTTGAGCAGTGTGTGTGAGAGCATAGTGTGTGTGTCAGTTATGCATGTTTTTCTTTTTTTGGGGGGGTTTAACCTTTTATGGGCATGGCACAGGGGGCCCCAGGATCTCTTATTGCCCTGGGGCCCCTTTAGTTGTCAGTCCACCCCTGCTCACAAGCCCCCCTTTCTCCCACTATAAGTTTACAGGGTCATCCAGACGTGGACTCCTTGCTTGATGTGCCTAGAGTGGTGTCAGCTATACCCTCCTGACGAGGCCTAACAAGGCCGAAACGATCGTCGGGGTGCTGCACCTCTCGTGCAGGGATGACATCCTTGGAAATCAGTACTGGCCACCCTTTTTGGGTGAGAGCAGGCTAATTTGCATATGGAGCATTCATCCCTGTAATGGCACATACAAGCTAAAACCTTGTGAGACCTGAGCAGGCCACTAGTGCTGTTGCTCATCCTCAGGACCCTCACAAACCCCCCTTTCTCCCACTAAAAGAATAAACGGTTTAATAAATATTCAATAAACACGGGAATATTTTTAACATTCAGGCTAGGGTCAGACTAACGCATTTTTCACGTTGTCCGTGAAAATGTGCGTTCGAAGAATGGACGTATTTTTTCCCGGAATACGCAATAGCGGTCATACTATGCGCAGTTTCATCCGTGATTTTGTACGGATCATCAATAAAACCCTTTTTGTGTCTGGACGTTATGTTGGCCGGACATTAGCAGCGTCTGACGTCTCCTAATCACACACACACGCCGCTAGCGGACGCAGCGCACTCCGTACGTCAGTACTAGTGGTTTAACGTTCTCGAAAAAATGCGTTCATTTTCCACTTGCATTGCACGGCCGGACTTTTGTGCGACCGTACTTCGTATATTGTCCGTCATTGCCCGGCATCTGCTGCTAGTACGGCCGTGATTAAGTGCGCCAGAACGCGCGTTCGCACTGCCTCAGTCTGACCCTAGCCTAAAACCTATGGGATACACCAGATTAAACCTGCCAAATGAAACTCCTGAACATCAGGAACATTTTGATGCTGTTTGGTGTTCTCTGAATAGATTAACCATTGCTTCTCTATGGGGGATTTCACTGCTGCTGAAGATCACCGTGTTTCGCTGGCAGTTCGTCAATATTTGGAGAATTGCCAGCTTTTGAATGGCCACGAAATTGCACCATATGGGAAAATTCATTGTTCGATGTAATTTCAGGGCCAGTTTGGCTCTCTTTGAATAACCCTGTAAGGGTTATTCAGAAAGCAGGGAGATTTCAATGCACTTTGGCGATTCCATTTCACTTACCCTGTGGTGAATTCACTAGTCACCGCAGGGTCAACTTAGGCTAGGGTCAGACTAACGCATTTTTCACGTTGTCCGTGAAAATGTGCGTTCGAAGAATGGACGTATTTTTTCACGGAATACGCAATAGCGGTCATACTATGCGCAGTTTCATCCGTGATTTTGTACGGATCATCAATAAAACACTTCTTGCATCTGGACGTTATGTTGGCCGGACATTAGCAGCGTCTGATGTCTCCAATTCACGCACATACGCCTCTAGCGGACGCAGCGCACTCTGTACGTCAGTACTAGTGGTTCTGCGTTCTCGAAAAAATGCGTTCATTTTCCACTTGCGTTGCGCAGCCGGACTTTTGTGCGACCGTACTTCGTATATTGGCCGTCATTGCCCGGCATCTGCTGCTAGCACGGCCGTGATTAAGTGCGCCAGAACGCGCGTTCGCACTGCCTCAGTCTGACCCTAGCCTAAGTGCGCCAAAAGTGGAGCCGCCAAATACCGCCAAACTGACCGCTGAACTGCAGTAAAAAAAAGAAAACAGAACTTCTAATAGGTGTTTAAACTAATAAAAATGCATGAAAATGTTTGTAAATAATAAAAAAGGTCCTTTAACCCTTTAACGCCGCAGGACGTTCCATGACGTCCTGGTGGCGGGTGGGCTTTGAAGACGTGGGGCGTGCAGGTACGCCCCGCTGTCTTCAATGGGGCCGCCTCGGCCCCTCCCCGCAGCCTGTGTGCGATGACTTGTGGTGCGCGTCATTGGCTGCACAGGGACGGCCTGAAATCAAGCCGTCCCCTGCAGCCAATGACGCGCACTGCACGCCGGCTGCGGGGAGGGCCCAAAATTAGTGCTGCGCGACGGCACCTGTCGGCGAGGCATACCTGTACGCCTCGCCGGCAAATTAAAACCCCTTAGGCTGGCGGCACACGAGCAAAGGAAGGAACGTCCGTAAAAGTGGACGTTCCTTCCACTCTCTGCGCTCAGCGTACAAAGCCTTTCAGCATCCGTTTAGCTTTTTGACGGGGAGGGCTTTTTCACGTCCGGTGGATGGCCTTCCCCATCAAAAACCCACGGGCGCACATGAGCCATAAATACGCTCGTGTGCCGGGGGCCTTAAGGGCGCCACCCCTGCGTCCTTAAGGGGTTAACCCTTTCCAGTGACAGGGTGCAGTATGCCGTCCATTCTGGCAGTTGGGCCTTTTAAGCCGCAGGGTGCGCTAGTATGCCCCTTTGACTTCAATAGGCTGCCTCGGCCCCTCCCAGGAGTCGGTGTGCTCCGTTGGCTGGTGCGGGACCCGGTGTGAACTCCCTCCCGCTGTGCACACAACCCACCCGGCATGAAAGGGTTAAAAATATTATAAAAATGTCTGGTGCAGAATAAGAAAAAAGTGGCCTTTTAAATAAAATTGGGTATCAAAAATTTTGTCTAAAAATATACAAAAAGGTGTTCCAAGAAATAAACAAACAGGCATTTGCTGAAAATCTAAAGAATAAACGATTTAGTAAAAAAGATAATATTGTTTTACATTGAATCCTATGGAATTTGCCTGTTTAAACCTGTCAAACCAAATCACATAAATCAGGGCATTTCACTGACATTTCGCTGCAGTTCAGCATTCTGTGAATAGATTAACAATTACTTCTCTATGGGACAATTTCGCTGCCACCAAAGATTGCCGTGCAGCGAACTGCACCGTATTGTGATGTAAATTTGCATGTATTTGGCAAATTGACACTTTAGTGAATAGACGAACTGCCACGAAATTGCACCATACGGTGAAGTTCGTCACTTTCTGAATAACCCCTACTGTCTACATATGTTTGCCTGTCAACTTTGAACATATTTTGTTGGCAAATACAACATGACCTTATTGTGTGGCGCTTACCAGGGGATGCACTGAGACAAGCTGATATTGCCATAATCTGTTTTAACCCCATACTTCTCTTATTATTTTTTTTGCAAGCTGTGGCACTGGAAGAGTTAATTCCATTCTACACTTTACTTCCATAGAACATTAGTTAGCCTTATTAGAAAATAAACATCTTTTGTACTTTACTTTTGAACTTTAATGGTGAATATTTTTGGGGTTTTAATAACAACTTTTTTAGCCATTTATATTTGAAATGTAAGAGGAATTTATATATCATTCAATTTGAATCACTTTTTATTGCGTTACTTGCTATGAAAAATGATGTCCTTTGCATAGTTTTTTTTTCATATTAAATGATGATTTTTGTAATACATTGCTTGCCTCTTTAGTATAGTATGGGTTGAAAAGGGAAAACAAAAAATCAAAGGTGCTATTATTGTGTTCATGATATCCTTGTTCCATTACAGAGAAACAGTATATCCATACTCATTCATCCCTCGTAAACAGGAGAGTTATAACGTGTCAAGGAAAACCGACACAAGCTTTCAGAAGTCATGAAAAATGCATCTCTTAGCTTATCTAGAGCTTCAGCTTCAGACACTCTCCAAATACAGGATTATATTGCAAAAATGTGTAATCAGCAACACATTCAAATGCTATTTTCTGTTTTGTAGTTTCAAACAGATTGTGGATAACATAGGGATGCAAATTTATAATAACATACAGGAATATACAGTATATTTATAACCTGGCATCTCCTGTTTACTAATGTCAGCTTCTACCTTATAGGACTCCTGAGCCTTCACTAAGGTCAGAAATGGCATAGTATGTTTATTTCTCTTTTTTATTGCTTCATAAAACTTGGATTCTGGATAAAAGTAACATTTTTCTTGCAGTATGAAAATATACCTAGTGATGAATCTGAACCACCCTAGGCAGAGTGATCTAAGTTTGCATGTTTTAATAATCCTTGCTCCCATAACTCCAGGGACACTATTCCAACCTAGCTGTTACCAGCAGCTTTCAAATGGAGAACTCCTATGTGAGCTTTCTTTCTTTTGCTGATCACTATTAACGAATGAATTCTGTTCAAGCCTACAAATCAGCATTTCAAGATGGAACATTTGTGAGCCCCTGGCTGATACCCGGAGAACCACCACGTGCCGCTATTGGTTTTGGCTCCTACAATTCCCAATACATAAAGCCTCCAAAGAGAATGATACTACTGATTGCCAACAAACCCCAGCAACATCACAAAAAAGTCTAATCAAGAATACTTTCAACATCATGCTGAAGGGTCATTGGGCAAACCCATGAAAGGTCTATTATGGTTAAGAGCCATGTGTTACCTACAGGGATCAAGAGATGCCCACTGTGAGCCCTTGTTGGGTGGTGACTCTATTGGGTTATATGGACAACACTCTGAAACATTCAGATGTGTGTGATTACTGTGGCATGGAGTACTTGAGGTGCAGACAACTCACATTACCCTCTTTTAGAGTTCCTCATCTATGGACATGTTGAACCCCAACACTGGAGCATACCCACCAGTTTCCTTGCTGCCAACTCTCTACTTGACCCCCACCAGTCCGGCTTTCGCACCCAACACTCCACTGAAGCTGCTCTAACCAAGGTGACTAACGATTTAATTGCTGCCAAAACCAAAGGTCTCTTCTCCCTGCTTATTCGTCTTGTTGGAGATTATTGACTTCTTTAATAGGTCAGGGATATATTAATTATGACGCATATTCTTCTTATTGTTGATATACATAGATATATATATTATTGACAGTGCCTCCAATACCAGTGGTATAAATTGGTATTTAACCCCTAAGATAGGGATTAATAACCAATCAATGAATATACGTCTTAACAAATATATGGCGCGTTATCCCGAGTTCTTTTGATGCTCTCTAGATATTTTTAAACACAATAAAATCAATAAAGATATGAGACTGCGTAACGGTAAAACAATTCAAACCAAAATTTATTTACACGTCAAGTTTCATACAATCGTATGTTATCAACGGATTTGCAAAATACAATTTACAAGTGATTATAGATCGTGATTAGTAGCGATACTGTGACACGCAATAATCTAATGGACAAATATTTTAGGTTTATAGACCGCACCACAGATATACACGCCTCAATTCTTAAACACCAAACTCTATTCTATTCACTTAAACCTTTCCCATTATAAACCAATCCTCCACCTGGCTAAGATAAACACTCAGTTACTGGGCATCACCTGCAGCACAATTTATTATTGTGGGGGCCTATTCACTAAATGCAACTTCCTTCAGGGAGATACATAACACACTCGATAGGGAGACTATCTCTTCCACAGATCAATCACAGCACTTCATTCGATATACGTTAACCTAACGCTTCTTAATGACTTACAGCGCGTGCATTCATTCGGAAGGGCTGCAAGATGGATATGGAAGGGGTTATGCTAGGTTACGAATGGGGCGGACAGTACTTGACATATAAAAGCTATTTCACGGTCCCAGCGTATCTCACTATAGGTATATAATTGATCTTTAGATGTCCACAAACAGTATTCTTGGAATATAAATAATTTCACTAAATTATGGCTCAAGTATGCAGCCGGTAATAGGTTTCTCCCTTAGCACTCCTCTGCAGTGGACTGTAAAGGCAGAATTTCTATTCTACTGATTATTAGGCTCAAACAGCAAAATAATTCATTTATATTCCTTTAGTTTGTGATGGACATCTAAAGTCAGGACTATGCAATTAGAAAATAGATATCATATTATTCAGGCATACTTTACCATCTGGTTAGTGAAGATAGAGTGGTGGAAGATTAGGGTGTGGTCGGTCTTAAAGGGGCGGCCGATGGTGATTGCCTTTCTTCCCTCCAAGCGTCCCTCAGGTCTCTCTCCAAGCTTTTCTCAGTGTGTGTCTTGCTCTGGAGTGTCCCCTCTATATAGTGGTCTTCCGCCCAGTTTTAGATCTAGCCCATCACTATGTGGCCTCATTTGATTGGAGGATATATATTCATCAACTCCAGGGGTCTGTCCAGGTGTTATGTTACCTGGCCAGCAGATGGCGCTCTCAGATCAACCATCAACCTTCTGCAGGAATTAATTTATGGGCTTGGCCAATCTTTTACTGGTTTGGGGTCGTTTTATTCCTATATCCCGGGACTCCATAGATTTTATTAACAAATTAAAATTTATTTCTATTGTGGCATCTCATCCCCCTTTACTTATATCCACAGGGATGTGTATGTGAGGGGACATACATTCATGGTATCGTTTTAACATTCACACGTTACCCGACTTAATCGGCTTCATGCGGGTTAGTACACCAGACATTTGTAATAATCATCTAAATGTGGTAGGGCCTCTGTTTTTATAAGATGCTAAAATTATCAGTTCTAACTAATAAATATTCTCATACCATATAGTACATATTGCCGAATAGCATTACAAGCTGGTTTACCCAATTTAACCTTCTTTGGTTTTTTTCTTTTATTGGGCAACCTATTGTTCCATGTTTACGTGGTCTTTCAGAGTTTCGATGTGACGAAATAAACACAATACTGAGATATCTATCTTAGTTGTCATTGTGTTCCCTTACTTTTAAACCATTTGATCTAAACCCTGTTTGGTTGTAACAAATAAATAAAATAAACAGAGTCCATTAGACTGTCTTTGATCAATGTTAAATGTCCTTTCTTGTATGCGTAACACTAACGAGTTTAGCTTATCTCTTGTTCTTGTTACAATGTCTTTAGAACGCATATTCTGGTTATATATTAACGACGCAGACAAGTTGTTCGTGTGACGCAATTCCTGGCATCAAATTTAACAGTCCTGCGAAATATCATGCGTTATAGAAATTTCATTTCAGAAAAGGTCTGACAAATCCCCCTTTTCAATATCTACTCATCCAGATTCATGAGTAGGAATTGACATGGACCAATTGGATAGGAAATTTTACATCTGTATGGTAGCCTTAGTCTTTAAGAAGTTGTTAGGCATCGACTCCATGCGATAATTGGTGCAGAAGGAAAAAAATTGGTAAATGCATGATGGGTTCTCACGACCATCCCCCTTTTGTGGTTCCCCCATTTCTTTTACGAACGGGGTAATCTGAGGGTGAATCAATGAACTCCAGTTGATGAAAAATGGATTTGAATCAAGCAGTGTTTTCCCCGGGTAAAGACCTTTCAAGCGAAACATCTTGTGGCTTGTTGATCTTTCATCTATGGAGGTTGATTTTCAAATAACCAATAATGCACTTGTCGTCATCCTTCCGTTTCTTTGGGTATCCTTTATGACGGGGTGTTCCCATGACTTTCTGTCACTTCCAGCATGGCTGCTCCTGACATCTGAGTCTTTAGGACACGTCTCCATGCGAGTGACCAATTGTCACTTTACTCATCTTATCTTTCTAAAATGAGATGAACTTCATAAGAATTGATATACACAATATGTAAATATTTGGGTTAACACTTCATCTATGTGACTTTAGGATCATGGTAAATGGAAATGGGTAATCTTCCCCATTTCTGATTTATTCCATGCTTTCCCTTAGATGCAGCGCGGCAAATTTTAATTTTAATGCATTTCATCAAGACAGTGACACATAGATTATTAACCCTTTCAATTCTTGTGAGCCATTAAGTATATCATCCCCCTTTGTGGGCTTGCTTTCCTAATAGGGGACTGAATAGGATATCGCCCTGTAGAGATATATATATACGTATTTATATATATATATTTCCTACAAATTTAATTTCTTTGACCGTATTAACGGGTTAAAACCAGTGATTGGATTCGTCCTTCCCACGAGGTTTACTCCTGCAATCATGCAGTTATCGTAGGGATTTATTATAACAGACCCTTTTAATACCTGTTTCTAACCTCCGAGGGCAACTCCATGAACTGGTGTTGAAAATCACTTTACCTGGGGTAGGGAGATTCTCATCCTTACCCACCGTACAGAGAACCTTAGGTTTCTTGTAGGCTAATGCGCAATGGGTAGCTGGCTCTCCATCGGGGCATCTGGCTACGACGATCTCCTGAGAGTCGGTTGCGGTTAATGGCCTGTTTATATCAGAGGGACTAGAAGTAGGCTGAAAAATAGGAGAGTGGTTAGCATCCAACAGCAGAAATCCCCCTTTACATACTTTTAGATTCCTTATTAATATGTAGACCTGGGGATTAAATGGCGTTAGGTTGTGCCACCTATGCTATTTCATTCAGTTGTTCCCTCTGATTCAATAATATCTGAGGTGTTATTGATCCTGTGGCCCTTGGGTGGCCACTGGATTTATCCCTAAAGAGTTATCAGGCCGCTGTGCCCATACATACTCGGTGATCTTCACCAATTGTTCAGCTAATTGATATAACCGGTATTCTAATTGGTTTATTCGGTCATTCTGATAATTTCGTTTAAGGTATCTATTTCTGCGGATCCTATTACGCTCGGGCCTAGAATTATTTGATGTGTCAGAATCAGCATTACTACTTCTGTTCTGACGTGTGATCTGGGCCTGGGGTCTCCTGTCTGACCTCCCCTTCTATTTTCAGGGACCTAACGCGAGGGGGTGACCTACCTATTTGAGGGGGATCATCACTTTGAGGAGAATCACTAAATTGGGGATACCTATTTCTTTGGGCAGGCCTAGGCCCTGGGCATATTCCCTGTGACTATTGTGCGGTCGTGGCCATTGCTCATATCTTCTGCAGTCATTGGGTGACCTCTGCTCCCCACTTCTTGGTGGGTGCGGGGCAGGCGTGACCCTGGGGTTCCTATCTGGATTATTCCCTCTTACCACCTCAGCGTATGATTTCCTCCTGGCAACATATACCTGGGAGGCATCCTGATATTGCTTAGGGGCAACTTGGCTTGTGGTATGGGCCCTTTTATTTGACCTATGACTCCCATGACTGGTCTCATTAGATGGCTGGACCTGCACTTTTATAGGCCTTGAAGGGATCCCCCTTTCGCCCTGTTTAACATCATCGGCGGGGCCACTTACAGAATCTACCCCACTGTCTTTGGCATGCTCTTTTAAATGAGGGCCAGCATCAGGCTTATGGTCAGATGAAACAGTTTCTGTTTGTCTACCCTTTACCTGGGATATGGAGTCTATCCGGGCTTTTAGTACCTCTTTCTTCAAGGTTTTCAGTGAGCATTGAATTTCATCTGTGTCAGTTTCAACACTCTCATCACTGCTTGACACCTCGGACTCGCTTGAAAGCATTATTTCTTGCATATAGCCATACAGTTTCTGCTCTAAATTAGAACATTTCTCTTTAAAACTGTTTAATTCAACACAACTCTCTTTATATACAGCTTGTAAGCTTTGGAGTTGTTCTTGCAGTTTCTGGCTCTGTTCGTTTAAAGTAATTATTTCTGTACTGGCATTCTCAGGTTTGTCTGTTAAATCATTACCATTTTCTATTTTTGCATTTAAGTTAGCGATGGTCTTCATCATGACAACCTTTTGTATCGCATTTTGTTTAGCAAATGCACAACACAAATACATTATGGAGGGCCATGATTCCATTATAATACAATCCCTTCTTTGCTTGTTGTTTGTGTTTAAAAACAAATTCAAGAATGTACGCACATCACCTTCTTTGTCCCACATATCGTGTACAAGATTTTGGGCGCGGTCTTTGATAGTATTAACAAACACAATCAGATCGGTTTCAATATGCAATGACTCTGAGATATGTTCTACCACTTCAAATATTGCCATCTGTCTTCCTGCTTCTATAAGACTCGATTGAGAGATTTCCTCCTGGCTATCAGTATCTGAATCAGACATGTTTCTGTATTACAGCAATCAGATAACAATGCTTTAAACAGGTATCCACAGCCAACAACAAACGTTACGTGATTACCACTGTTTTAATCCAATAGCTTAATCTGCTACTTAACGACCAACAAATTTATGTTACTTTCACAAATACTTGATCTGGCGCTCACAACCACTAACTTGCTCTCTTACTTGATAGATAAACTTGATTTTATTGTGAAAAATTACTTTAGCATCACAACAGTGCAACCTCCAAATGTCTTAGATAAACTTGATTTTATTGTGAAAAATTCATTTAGCATCTCAGCAGTGCAGCCTCCAATATGTTGGAGATTATTGACTTCTTTAATAGGTCAGGGATATATTAATTATGACGCATATTTCTTATTGTTGATATACATAGATATATTAGACATGTGCATTCGTTTTAGTACTAAAACGATTTAGTCCGAATTTGGGATTAATTTAGTTTTCGTATGACCAAGATAAACGAAACTGCCTCAGTCCAAAAAACGAAGAACTAAAATAAAATGCACACATTTTAGTTTCTATACTCTTTTGTGATATTCCATTGATAGGAGACCAGCAATGAAGAGTGCAACATCTGAAGTTTCTGCACCCTCCACATGCTAATGCGTAGGATGTTCTATACAGAGAGGGGCATTAATTAATGCAGGAGGATGTTCTATACATTATACATAGAGGGTATTAATGTAGGAGGAGTTATATACAGGTACATTATTACAGAGAAAGCTATAAAATTGAGGAGGCATTCTTACAGAGAGGCCTATTAATTAATTCAGGAGGACTGTTGTATACATTATACAGAGATGGGTATTAATTAATGCAGGTGGATGTTTCCAAACATTATACAGAGAGGAGCCTTTTTTTCTTTTACCTTTAAATCCAGTGGCTGTAGCGCTGAGATCGGCTGCTTGTTATTATTATCTCAGTACAATGTTATAGGCTCAACTGTTACAGTAACTGACTGTAAAGCGCTCAGAGTTTCAGTAAACAAGAAATAATATGTTATAAACCTATATAATATAAAAAATATTATTACTAGTTTTACTGAAACTTGAGCGCTGTATGAGCAGTAGTCAGTTACTGTAACAGCTTTGCCTGACACGGGGCTATTACAATGTTTGTGCTAACTTAACCAGAGCTGTTGTAAACTGAAAACCTCCATAGGCTATAATGGCTCTGGGAAGTTTACAACAGCTCTGGTTAAGTTAGCACCAACTATGTAATATGGCCCACATTGTGCTGAGAGTTGAGAGATACTGTAACAAGCAGCGATCTCAGCCCTCTGAGAGCCACTCCAATAGTAATTGTATCCACTGTTTTGGGATGAATGAAATTAGTTTTCATACTAAAAACGAAAAACTACTGAAAACGAAATACTGAAAACGAAATTCTTTAGCAACTAAATAAATTGCATTTTAGGACTAATTCATTAGTTCAAAACGAAATTTTTGTGCTGTGCACATGTCTAATAGATATATTATATTATTGACAGGGCCTCCAATACCAGTGGTATAAATTGGTATTTAACCCCTAAGATAGGGATTAATAACCAATCAATGAATATACGTCTTAACAAATATATGCGCGTTATCCCGATTCTTTGATGCTCTCTAGATATTTTTAAACACAATAAAATCAATAAAGATATGAGACTGCGTAACGGTAAAACAATTCAAACCAAAATTTATTTACACGTCAAGTTTCATACAATCGTATGTTATCAACGGATTTGCAAAATACAATTTACAAGTGATTATAGATCGTGATTAGTAGCGATACTGTGACACGCAATAATCTAATGGACAGATATTTTAGGTTTATAGACCGCACCACAGATATACACGCCTCAATTCTTAAACACCAAACTCTATTCTATTCACTTAAACCTTTCCCATTTAAACCAATCCTCCACCTGGCTAAGATAAACACTCAGTTACTGGGCATCACCTGCAGCACAATTTATTATTGTGGGGGCCTATTCACTAAATGCAACTTCCTTCAGGGAGATACATAACACACTCGATAGGGAGACTATCTCTTCCACAGATCAATCACAGCACTTCATTCGATATACGTTAACCTAACGCTTCTTAATGACTTACAGCGGCGTGCATTCATTCGGAAGGGCTGCAAGATGGATATGGAAGGGGTTATGCTAGGTTACGAATGGGGCGGACAGTACTTGACATATAAAAGCTATTTCACGGTCCCAGCGTATCTCACATATAGGTATATAATTGATTTAGATGTCCACAAACAGTATTCTTGGAATATAAATAATTTCACTAAATTATGGCTCAAGTATGCAGCCGTGTAAATAGATTTCTCCCTTAGCACTCCTCTGCAGTGGACTGTAAAGGCAGAATTTCTATTCTACTGATTATTAGGCTCAAACAGCAAAATAATTCATTTATATTCCTTTAGTTTGTGATGGACATCTAAAGTCAGGACTATGCAATTAGAAAATAGATATCATATTATTCAGGCATACTTTACCATCTGGTTAGTGAAGATAGAGTGGTGGAAGATTAGGGTGTGGTCGGTCTTAAAGGGGCGGCCGATGGTGATTGCCTTCTTCCTCCAAGCGTCCCTCAGGTCTCTCTCCAAGCTTTTCTCAGTGTGTGTCTTGCTCTGGAGTGTCCCCTCTATATAGTGGTCTTCCGCCCAGTTTTAGATCTAGCCCATCACTATGTGGCCTCATTGATTGGAGGATATATATTCATCAACTCCAGGGTCTGTCCAGGTGTTATGTTACCTGGCCAGCAGATGGCGCTCTCAGATCAACCATCAACCTTCTGCAGGAATTAATTTATGGGCTTGGCCAATCTTTTACTGGTTTGGGGTCGTTTTATTCCTATATCCCGGGACTCCATAGATTTTATTAACAAATTAAAATTTATTTCTATTGTGGCATCTCATCCCCCTTTACTTATATCCACAGGGATGTGTATGTGAGGGGACATACATTCATGGTATCGTTTTAACATTCACACGTTACCCGACTTAATCGGCTTCATGCGGGTTAGTACACCAGACATTTGTAATAATCATCTAAATGTGGTAGGGCCTCTGTTTTTATAAGATGCTAAAATTATCAGTTCTAACTAATAAATATTCTCATACCATATAGTACATATTGCCGAATAGCATTACAAGCTGGTTTACCCAATTTAACCTTCTTTGGTTTTTTTCTTTTTTATTGGGCAACCTATTGTTCCATGTTTACGTGGTCTTTCAGAGTTTCGATGTGACGAAATAAACACAATACTGAGATATCTATCTTAGTTGTCATTGTGTCCCTTACTTTTAAACCATTTGATCTAAACCCTGTTTGGTTGTAACAATAAATAAAATAAACAGAGTCCATTAGACTGTCTTTGATCAATGTTAAATGTCCTTTCTTGTATGCGTAACACTAACGAGTTTAGCTTATCTCTTGTTCTTGTTACAATGTCTTTAGAACGCATATTCTGGTTATATATTAACGACGCAGACAAGTTGTTCGTGTGACGCAATTCCTGGCATCAAATTTAACAGTCCTGCGAAATATCATGCGTTATAGAAATTTCATTTCAGAAAAGGTCTGACAGTCTTGACCTTTCTGCTGCATTTGACACTGTTAACCACCCTCTCCTGCTCCTCACCCTGCGTCAACTCGGCCTCAGTGACACAGCTCTCTCCTGGTTCTTTTCTTCTCTCTCTTCGCTCCTTCAGTGTCTCCTTCACTGGTGTCTCTTCACCACTGCTTTCTCTCTCGGTTGGGGTACATCAAGGCTCTGGTCTGGGCCCCCTACTTTCTCAATCTATACCGCCTCTCTGGGTAACCTCATTTCTTCCTACGTGCTCCAATATCATCTCTATGCTGACGACACCCAATCTACCTTTCCTTCCCTGATCTCTCTCCTCCTATCGGCTGTCTCTGACTGGATGACCTCCAGTTTCCTAAAGCTCAACCTCTCTAAAACTGACCTTCTCATCTTCCCTCCCTCCAAATCCTCCGTTCTTGCACCCATTTCTCTTTAGGTGAATGGTACCACCATTAGTTCTACCTCTCAGGCTCGTTGCCCCGGGGTCCTTTTGGACTCCAATCTATCCTTTACTCCTCACATTCAGTCACTCACCAAATCTTGCTACTTCCACCTAAAAAACATTGCAGGCATCTGTCCCTTTCTTAATCAGGACTCTACTAAAATGCTCAGCCAAGCTCTTATTATCTCTCATCTTGACTACTGTAACCGCCTTCTCTCTGACCTTAAAAAATCCCAGATTCTCCCTCTGCAGTCTGTTATGAATGCCTGTGCCAGACTCATACACCTCACATCCCGCACCTCTCACACCTCTCCCCTTTGTCAATCTTTATACTGGCTCCCTGTTTCCTTTAGAATCCACTTTAAAATACTAGTCCTCACATAAAAAGCTCTCCATAACCGCGCCCCTGACTACATTTCCTCTCTTATTAGCAAGTACATCCCATTCCGACCACTTCGCTCTGCCAATGATTTGACGCTATCAGTTCCTCATACCCATACCCAGAACTCCTGCTTTCAAGACTTCTATCGAGCTGCCCCCTGTCACATTTCTGCCCTGCCCCCAGTGGTGGAAGCAAGGATTCATCAGTTTGGTGGATTTCAGGCTCAGGCACTGCACACCATCTCACATGGGCTGATAGTCTGGGTCACATGACCTGCTCATCCCTATATATAGGGCCAGCAGTACACTTGCTCCTTGTGTCAGGATAGGTCTTCACCTATTGAGAAACTGCTCCTAGGATTGTTATTATGTTTCTGTTATCTGTGTATGACCCCCTGGCTTTGGTTCCTGGTTTATTCTCTGGTCTGTTCCCTGAAGTTGTATTTCTGTAATTACCCGTTTATGACCTGGCTTGGCTTCCTGGATTATTATTTATTATTATTATTCTTTATTTATAAAGCGCCAGCATATTCCGCAGCGCTGTACAATAGGCACAGTATAGACAGGGTTACAATACAATACATTGAACAACATTTGACAAACAGTACAGGAGGAGATGAGGCCCTATTCCCGTAGGAACTCACAATCTAGGAGGGTTGGGGTTGGAAACAGGAGGAGAGGACTGCAAGGTGAGAGTGATTGATGATTGCGTCAGTGAGTTGGGTGGTAGGCTTTCCTAAATAGGAACGTTTTAAGGGAGCGTTTGAAGGAAGAGAAGTTAGGGGAAAGTCTGACAGTACGAGGGAGAGAGTTCCAGAGAGTGGGGGCTGCGCGTGATAAATCCTGCAGTCTATCATGGGAAGAGGTGATGCGGGGAGAAGCTAGGCGCAGGTCACTGTTTGACCTTAGGGAGCGGGCTGTGGTGTATTTGGTGATTAGTGAGGAAAGGTAGTGGGGAGCTGAGTTAGTGAGGGTTTTGTAGGTAAGGATAAGGATTTTGAACTTAATTCTGCAGTGGATGGGGAGCCAGTGAAGGGGTTCGCAGAGGGGAGCGGCAGAGACAGAGCGGCGGGTGAGGTGAATTAGCCTGGCGGAGGCGTTCAGGATGGATTGTAGGGGGGAGAGGCGGGACAGAGGGAGGCCAGATAAGAGATTATTGCAATAGTCGAGTCGGGAGATTACCAGGGCGTGTATGAGTTGTTTTGTGGTGACAGCGGTAAGAAATGGCTGAATTCTGGAAATATTACGCAGTTGGTATCGGCAGGAGGAGGAAAGAGACTTGATGTGGGGGATGAAGGAAAGAGCAGAGTCAAGTGTAACTCCAAGACAGCGCACTTGGTTTGATGGGGAGATGGTGATACCCTCCACCGTGATAGAGAAGTCAGGAGGTGGGGAGGCATTGGAGGGAGGAATAAGTAGGAGCTCAGTCTTTGACATGTTGATCTTTAGGTGGTGGGAGGCCATCCAGGAGGAGATGCCCGATAAGCAGTCACTGACTTTGGAAAGGACAGGGGGAGAGAGATCAGGGGTAGACAGGTAGATCTGAGTGTCATCAGCGTAGAGGTGGTAATTAAAGCCAAAGCTGTTGATGATTTTGCCCAGGGAGGAGGTGTAGATGGAAAAGAGCAGAGGACCAAGGACAGAGCCTTGAGGTACACCAACAGATAGAGGCAATGAGGAGGAGGAGTTACCAGCAAAGGACACACAGAAGGACCTGTTGGATAAATAGGAGTCAACCCAAGCGAGTGCAGTGTCACCGAGACCCAGAGAGTTGAGGGTCTGTAGAAGGAGGGGGTGGTCAACAGTGTCAAAAGCAGCTGAGAGGTCAAGCAGGATGAGAATAGAATAGTGGCCGTGTTTTTTAGCAGTTAGGAGGTCGTTGGTGACTTTGGTGAGGGCAGTTTCAGTTGAGTGTAGGGGACGGAAGCCAGATTGCAGGGGGTCAAGTAGGGAATTGGAGGACAGGAAGAGGGAGAGGCGGTTGAAGACTAGTTTTTCTAAGAGCTTTGATGTGAAGGGAAGCAGGGATACAGGGCGGTAGTTGGATGGAGAGTTGGGATCGAGGGATGGTTTCTTTAGTAAAGGGGTAACTAGTGTGTTTGAAGGCGGATGGGAAGGAGCCAGTGGAGAGAGATAGGTTGAAGATGTGTGTGAGAGCAGGGGTGAGGGAGGAGGAGAGGGGAGGAATTAGATGTGAGGGAATGGGGTCGAGCGGGCACGTGGTGAGATGTGAGGAGGACAATAAGGAATTAACTTCCTCCTCAGTGGCTGGGAGGAAGCGGCAGAGGGTGGCAGAGGGGACCTCTGGGAGTGGAGGTGGCAGATAACTATCTTGTGTTGGGATGTTGCTTCTGATAGTTAGAGTTTTACTGAGGAAGTAGTCTGCCAGGTCTTGAGCGCTGAAGGCAGCTGAGGGGAGAGGTGCAGGTGGGTAGAGGAGGGTGTTGAAAGTGGACCAGAGCCATTTAGGGTTGGAGCACAGCGTAGATATAAGAGATGAGAAGAAGGATTATTTGGCCAAGTGGAGGGCAGAGGTGTATGACCGGAGAATAAACTTGAAGTGAACAAAATCAGCTTCAGAGCGGGATTTCCTCCAGGCACGCTCTGCAGTGCGGGAGCATCTTTGCAGGTAGCGTGTCTGGAGGGTGTGCCAGGGTTGAAGCTGGCGGCATGGGGCCTTACAGAGTCGAAGAGGAGCAAGAGTGTCTAGAACAGAGATAAGAGTAGTGTTGTAGTGATTAGTGGCAGCATCAGGGCAGGTGAAGGATGAGGTGTGAGGGAGGTGGTGAAGTAGATTGGAGAATTGATGGGGATCCACAGCATATAGATTTCTGCGAGTGTGTGTGCGGGGTGGGGGAGCAGGGTGTTTAGGAAGTCCAGATAGGTTGAAAGAGAGAAGGTGGTGGTCAGAGATGGGGAAAGGGCGACAGTTGAACTCAGAAATGGAGCAGAGGTTGGAAAAGACAAGGTCAATAGTGTGACCATCACGGTGGGTAGGGAGGAGGGAGGATTGTGTGAGTCCAAGGGAGGAAGTGAGTGAAAGAAGTTTGGAGGCAGCAGGGGCGGAAGGATCATCAATGGGAATGTTGAAGTCCCCGAGAATTAGGCATGGAAGATTAGAAGACAGGAAGTGAGAAAGCCAGGTAGCAAAGTGGTCAAAGAACTGGGAGGTTGGTCCCGGTGGGCGGTAGATGACTGCCACCCTGAGGGCCAGAGGAGAGAACAGGCGGATGCAGTGTGTCTCGAAGGAGAGGGATGGGGGTGGAGGGAGATGCTGGTAGGTGCAGGTGGGAGAGAGCAGGATTCCGACCCCGCCACCATTTCTCTCACCCGGTCTGGGGGTATGGCTCAAGTGTAGACCACCATGTGAGAGAGCAGCAACGGAGGCCGTGTCAGAGGGAGTTAGCCAGGTTTCAGTTAAAGCTAGGAGGTTGAAGGAGTTTGAAAGGAAGAGGTCATGGATTGCTGTGAGTTTGTTGCACAGACCAAGCGTTCCAGAGGGCGCAGGAGAAAGAGGACAGGGGAATGAGGTTGCTGGGCTTGCAGGGAGGTGATTTATGTGCGATGGAGATAGGATGAGAGGGAAGTATTGGATGTGTTGTGGGGCCAGGGTTAGGGGATATGTCACCTGCATAGAGTAACAGCAGTAGGGTGAGAAAGAGAAGGTGGGAATGGGATTTGTGTGAGTGGGAGTGATTGGCAGCACGAGAGATAGAGGGAGACCATGTTCTGAGGAAACAAAGGAGCTCATGCGAGGCCATCATGTGGGACGAGAGGAGGGAGGGAGAGATGCAGATACTGTAGGGGTCGGTGGTAGAGGGGCAGGAGTTCCATTTAAGGAGAATGGTAGAAGTAAAGAGTAGAAGCGTGAGAGAAAGCATGATATAGACGTGTGTTTACCCAGAGTAAAAAGTGGGCCTTGCAGTTCCTTCCTCCAGTCCCAACTCCAGGAAATCAACTCTAAACTTCCCCTTAAGAAGGCCACTTAGGGATGCCACAAGAGCCAAGGCACACTCTAGCCAGTCTTAGCTGTTATATAGGGCAGACTGATTGCATTCAGGCAGTTAAAAGGTAAACACCTGATGCTGGATGGGCTGTGTCAATAGGGCAGGAGATTCACATGCTAATTAGCAAAGCAAATGGTGGAGAAAGACAAAAATAAATAAAAAAAAAGACCAATTAATACTGGGTGATAGAGTCCTACCAGCAAAAGTATGCAGGGGATCAGTTGAGATTTGGGTGTCTGTGGATACTGGGTGATAAAGTCTTACCAGCAAAAGTATGCAGGGGATCAGATGAGATGTGGATGTCTGTGGATACTGGGTGATAAAGTCTTACCTGTGGAGAGAGGAGACACAGGAATTAGGGATCATGATGGTGGATGGCATAGGGCATCATGGATAAAACTCCAGGAAATCAACTCTAAACTTCTCCTGTCTGTATCCTGTACCATGCTTTTGGCTATATTGTGTATGACCTGGCTTGGCTTCCTGGATTATTCTCCTGTCTGTACTCTGTACTGTGCTTTTGGATATATCGTGTAGGACCTGGCTTGGCTTCCTGGATTATTCTCTTGTCTGTACCCGGAGTCTGTATTTCTACAATTCCCTTTGTATGATTTGTTTCTGTTTCAGGTTATTCTCTTGTCTGTGCCCTGAATCTATATTTCTTCAATTCCCTGTGTATGATTTGGTTCTGTTTTACGTTATTCTCTTGTTTGTTCCCTGAATCTGTAATTTTGCAATTCCCTGTTTATGATTTGGTTCTGTTTCAGGTTACTATCTTGTCTGTCCCCTGTATCTGTATTTCTGCAACCACCCGTGTATGACTTTGGCTTCGTTCTAGATTATTTTCCTATCTGTTCCCTGGAATCTGTATTAGTGAATACCTGTGTATGTCTTATGTCCTGATTTGTGTTATATTCACCCAGCAACAAAGTATAGGTAGTTTTAGAGGCCAACTAGAAAGGACCTCAGTCAGGGTTTAAGGATTCTGTCTGATTTCTGTGTGTTTGCATACTCTGGTCAGTTATTGTGTTTACCCTCAGCCCTGTCATCTGCTTTAGTTCAGAAATCATACCCAGTACAGGGTTCCCCCTTGTGTGTGTCTACTGCACTATTTCTCTTGTTTCTGAGTATATCTCTATGTGGGCTGGATCTGGCATAATGCAACAAACCGCAAACCTGGCTCAAGGGCTTAAATATGAACCTCATAAAGGGCCTTCATGGGCGTCTGCCATAGGCCCGCGTGACACCCCCTTTCTATGGAACTCCCTCCCCTGCAACATCAGACTCTCTCATCTCTCCAGTTCTTCAAGAAGTCTTTGAAAACGTATTGCTTTAGAGAAGCCTATCGGCTCACTCCATAAACCCCATGGTTCATTTCCTGCTCCATCTTCCCACAGAGTCCACATACATCCCAATACTTCATGCTCTCTACTCACCCTCACCTAGGGACCCAACCGGGACCTGTAAAACGCTACGGAAACTGTTGGCACTATATAAATGATAATAATAATAATAGGACCTGACGCACAATAATTTCCTATTTTATTTTAAATAAAGCATTGTTTTCAGCATTTAACTTTATTTCATTTGATCTTGTCTAATCCAAAGGTGTAAATGAAAACTACTGTTATCCAGGTGCATAGATATGCAACGTGAATCAAAAATAGCTGTTTTTTGTAGACAAGTTGTATGTATGCTCAGATATTTCAGCATATATGAGTACAGACTCCAAAACACCTGAAAAATATAGAGAACATGTGTCTGTACGTTCTGTTCAAGGACATTCATTCTCATATTGATAGTAAAACTTTATATATAGATATTATCCATCCATGTCTAACTAGTATACTTAAGGGAGTTGCTGACTTTTCAAATGAAATAAAAAAGGTATAAACTACAGAGATTGCAGGCTTTATGGGACGATTAACATTTGTAAAATATACCACAAAGTCTGCTCTCAGAATTAAAGAGATTTTTTAATTAAATTTCCGTTTTGTTAAAACTAAACTTTATAAGTTGAACACTAAGATAGGAATTGGAGTATAAGGCTAATCTTTATAGATCAAACTGATTTAGCAATATGGACAAGTTTTGTAGCTAAACTGTTTGCATTTTCTCATCATATTCTGGTATATGCAGGGGCCAAGTCCTGGGGAAAAAATGAGGGAACTCACCCACAAATTCCGCAACCCCTATTACCTGAAGAAAATATATATATATCACGAGTATAGCAGTACATGGTGATACCATTTTTTATTGGGTTAACCTTACATTTAAAAGACAAGCTTTCAAGAGTGTAACCTCTCCTCTTTAGGTCTGGAAACTATACTGATCAGTGAAAGGTATCACTACGTACAGGTATACTCGGGATTTTGGCAGCTGGACTAACATGTTCTATATAACATATATATATATCACATACATACTGTAGAGGTCGGCAGGGCTGGGTCCTGGATGGACACTATGTTTCACCCCTATTTGGGTTGTGGTCCCTTTAAGTGCAACCACAGGGTTAATCTTCCTATCCAGGAAGATCTTTAAAGCCAGCAACTCCCAGATAGGATTGTGGGAGTTTAGGAAAAGAAAAGTAATCAGTGGAAGCTGTGTGTTTGTGTTCCAAAAGCAGGAGATGTGCTGTGCCTTTCTGGAGAGGCTTCTACATACTGGGGAAAGGTTTCCCTAGGTTTGGGACTGTTTAAAGTGTTGGTGAGCCACTATTATTTCTCTGTTTATTTGTGCTGAAGATCAGGACTTTGCTTTAATTTGGCTGAACCAAAGTGTGTACTTATTATGTTGCCTTTTTGACTGCCCTGAAAGGGTGAATAAAACTGTTTTGTTTGGGAAAGATATTGTGCACGTGCTCTGTGGGCCCCCAAACGTCACAACTGGTGTTTCGAATGCGGGCAATTTGCTATCCCTCACACGCCAAGCAAGAGGAATTTTTGTGAAAAAAAAAAAAAACTGACATTTTAAAAAGGACAGTGTTCTGATTGCATGTCCTGGGCTAAGGCTGCACTGAAGTCCACAGCTATGGAGGAGCTCGTTAAGCAGATGGTCTTTGTCAATGTGCAGGCCCAGACTCGCCATGAAGAGGCGATGGCTCAGCAGCAACAAGCCCTGGCACAGGCTGTTGCTGCCCAACAAGAAAGCACCCATTTGCTGGCTGCACAACTTGCAGCACAGCAGGTAGCCACACAGACGCAGATCAATGCCCTGCGGGAGGCCATGTAGCAACTTGCACCTGGACGTGATCAAGCAGTGGTCACTACTGGTAACCATGTCTCCATAAGGGCCAGTCATTTCCTCCAAAAGCTGTCTGCCAGTGATGATGTGGAAGCATTTCTCACCACGTTTGAAAGGACTGCTGAGAGAGAGGGGTGGCCCCAAGACCAATGGGCCGGTCTCATTGCCCCGTTTCTGACAGGAGACCCTCAAAAGGCATATTTTGACCTGCCCCTAGAAGATGCAAAGAATTATGACCGGCTGAAAGCTGAGGTTCTGGCCCGCCTTGGGGTAACTGTTGCTGTCCGGGCTCAACGTGTTCACTGCTGGAAGTACTGCCCTGACCAGCCACCCCAGTCCCAGATGCATGACTTAGGACAGCTGGTTAAAAAGTGGTTGCAGCCAGAGACCCTGACTAGAGAGCAAATGGTCGAAAGGGTTGTGATGGACCACTACCTGAGGTCTCTACCAAAGGATCTACAGCGCTGGGTCAGCCATGGGGACCCCAAGACTGCAGCACTGGTAGTCGAGATAGTGGAGAGATACACCATGGTGGAGGACTTGCTCAGACCAACCAGTCGTCGAGGACCAGTCTTGCCACCGCCTGTGAGGCCTGCTTCAGTTCCTCGGAGGGAAGCATCACTGGACCCGGGAACCAGCACCCCAAAATCATCTTCCTCGGTTCTGCAGAGGCCTGTCGCTACCCGAACTGCTGGCGATATACAGTGTTGGAGGTGTCGCGCCTGGGGCCATACCCAGGCGCAGTGTCCGCTACAGGAGGAGCCCATGGAGTGTGGATCCGCTCGGAGAGTGTCTTTCTACACCCTCACAACGTGCACTACCCACCTTGACCTAGAGGGGGGTCAGTTTGAATGTACTGTGTGGGTGAATCACCGCCCAGCCAAAGCTCTCCTTGACTCTGGGAGTATGGTCACCCTGGTGCATGCCCGGGTAGTCGGAAAGCTCGGTCCAGTACAAAGAACCCTCCGGGTTGTCTGTATCCATGGGGATACTCGGGAGTATCCGCTGATCCCTGTCACCATTTCTGCCAGGAATACTTCAGTCACCCAAGAGGTCGAGTGGTGAGTACTCTGATACATGATGTGATTGTGGGACGGGACTGCCCCTTGTTCGCTGAACTGTGGTGCTTGGCACAAACTGAACTGCCCATCGAACTGGGGAACAATTCAGGGTCACCCCACCAAACATGACTGTGGACACTGTCGATGAGGAGTTGCTCAAATGTGTTCAAAATGAGAATGTTGTAACTGATGTGAGTGTCCTAGCTCCTCAACCTGAGTTGACACCCAAGGAGGGGGAATCCTCTCCCGTGCCGGTTATGGTAGGAGAGGATGAAGAGGAATTATCCCCTGTAGATATTACACTTGGGGTGGATGAGGGGGAGGGTTCTTCTTATCCAGTACACCCTGACTTAGATGTGTCCAGAGGTGCATTTGGCAGGGCTCAAATGGGTGACCCGATGTTGATAAATGCTCGCGAACAGGTAACTGTTGTCAGTGGGGTACCTCAAGCACCAGATGCAGAGAAAAGATTTCCTCACTTTGCGGTCAATAATGATCTGTTCTACCGGGTATCAGAAATTTGGGGAGAAATTGTGGAACAATTACTAGTACCCCAGCCCTACCAGAGAATGGTGCTGGATCTGGCTCACAATGATGCTCTAGGTGGTCACCTGGGAGCTGAGAAAACCGAGGCCCGGATAACGGACCGGTTTTACTGGCCAGGGATCGGTGCCGCAGTTAAGAGGTACTGTTCCTCCTGCCCTGTTTGCCAGTTAACTGCCCCAGCACCCCATTATAGGAACCCCTTGGTGCCTCTGCCAATAATTGAGGTGCCCTTTGAGCGCATCGCTATGGATATAGTGGGTCCCTTAGAGAAGTCTGCTCGGGGACACCGATATATCCTGGTGGTTCTTGATTATGCCACAAGGTATCCAGAGGCGGTTCCTTTAAGAAACCCTACATCAAAGGCCATTGCGCGGGAGTTGTTTTTTATGTTTTCTAGAACTGGCCTGCCAAGGGAAATTTTGACGGACCAGGGGACCCCATTTATGTCCCGGGTGATGGCAGATGTGTGCAAGTTGTTCCAAATCAAGCAGTTGCAAACATCTGTTTATCACCCTCAGACAGATGGTCTAGTAGAAAGATTCAACAAGACTCTGAAAATGATGCTTAAAAGGGTTGTGCAGAGAGATGGAAGAGACTGGGATCATTTGTTTCCCGCACTGCTGTTTGCTATTCGAGAGGTTCCTCAGGCCTCCACGGGGTTCTCACCTTTTGAGTTGGTGTATGGCCGCAGACCCCGGGGATTGCTAGATTTGGTTAAGGAGACATGGGAAAGTGAGTCCTCTCCACACAAATCGCTCATTGAACATATCTCTCAGATGAGAGAGAGAATTTCTAAAGTGATGCCTTTGGTACAGGAACATTTGCAGAAGACTCAGGAGGCCCAGAAAAGGGTGTACAACCGGTCAGCCAAGCTGCGGCAATTTCAGGTTGGGGACCGGGTAGCAGTACTTATACCCACGGTGGAAAGTCGGTTCCTAGCCAAGTGGCAGGGACCATATGAGGTGGTTGAAAAAGTAGGGGAAGTAAACTACCGAGTGCCTCAGCCTGGGAAAAGAAAACCATACCAGATCTACCACATAAATTTGTTAAAACCCTGGAGAGACCGAGAGGTGTCCGCCATGGTTGGGGTGGGTATAGAGTCTGATGGTGTTGACGCAGTACACATTGCTGCCACCCTGTCCAAACCCCAAACCCAAGAAGTTAAGGAGTTTCTGCAAAGAAACAAAGGCATGTTTTCAGGACTACCGGGACACGCGACCGGGATTAAACATGATATTGTGACGGAACCCCATGTAAAGGTTTGGGTAAAGCCGTACCGCATCCCAGAAGCCCATAGAAAGGCTGTTTCTGAAGAGGTTAAAAAAATGCTTCAGCTTGATGTCATTGAGGAGTCACAGAGTGAATGGTCGAGCCCCATCGTGTTGGTACCGAAGCCCAACGGCACTCTGCGATTCTGCAATGACTTCAGGAAACTTAACGAGGTGTCAAAATTTGACGCGTATCCCATGCCAAGGGTGGATGAATTAATAGAGAAATTGGGTCCGGCCCATTATATCACCACCCTGGACCTTACTAAGGGATACTGGCAGATATCCCTGACTAAGGAAGCCAGGGAAAAGACTGCTTTTTCCACTCCAGAGGGTCATTTTCATTATAAGCGGATGCCTTTTGGGTTACACTCAGCCCCGGCCACCTTCCAATGAGCGATGGATAGGGTGCTCCGCCCCTACCTGAGATATACCTCGGTCTACCTGGATGACATTGTCATCTTCAGTCCAGATTGGGAGTCCCATCTTCCCTGGGTTCAGATGGTTTTGGACGGTTTGAGAAAAGCGGGCTTTACTGTTAACCCTGAGAAAAGTGCGGTAGGGATGGAGGAAGCTAAGTACCTGGGATATGTCGTAGGCAGGGGTCTGGTAAAGCCACAATTTAACAAAGTAGAGGCTATCCAGAACTGGCCACGCCCCCTCACGAAAAAGCAGGTTCGTGCTTTTCTGGGTATAGTGGGGTATTACCGGCGGTTTGTCCCCAATTTTGCCTCTATTGCTGCACCACTGACTGACCTGACGAAAGGTAGGAAGTCAGTAATGATTCAATGGAATGCCAATGCTGAAGGTGCCTTCGAGAAGCTTAAAAATGCGTTGTGTCAGCACCCAGTGCTGGTAGTCCCTGATTTCATGAGGGAGTTCATTGTACAGACGGATGCCTCAAGTGAGGGTTTGGGGGCTGTGCTATCCCAAGAAGTCAATGGGGAAGAGCACCCCATGGTTTTTCTTAGTAGGAAACTGACGGCAGCGGAGAAAAACTATGCTGTGGTGGAAAGAGAGGGCTTGGCCATAAAGTGGGCCTTGGATTCTTTGAGATACTTCCTGTTGGGCAGGAAGTTCCGTTTAGTGTCTGACCATGCCCCATTGACCTGGATGAGGCAGCACCACCATGCTAATGCCAGGGTAACCAGGTGGTTCCTGTCTCTCCAGGAGTTTAACTTTGTGGTGGAACACAGGCCTGGGAAACAGCACCGAAATGCTGATGCCCTGTCCCGGATGCATTGTGGGCTGTCTACTGTTGCCTCAAACACCTCTGCGTTGAGACAGAGGGGGGGGGATATGTAGAGGTCGGCAGGGCTGGGTCCTGGATGGACACTATGTTTCACCCCTATTTGGGTTGTGGTCCCTTTAAGTGCAACCACAGGGTTAATCTTCCTATCCAGGAAGATCTTTAAAGCCAGCAACTCCCAGATAGGATTGTGGGAGTTTAGGAAAAGAAAAGTAATCAGTGGAAGCTGTGTGTTTGTGTTCCAAAAGCAGGAGACGTGCTGTGCCTTGCTGGAGAGGCTTCTACATACTGGGGAAAGGTTTCCCTAGGTTTGGGACTGTTTAAAGCATTGGTGAGCCACTATTATTTCTCTGTTTATTTGTGCTGAAGATCAGGACTTTGCTTTAATTTGGCTGAACCAAAGCGTGTACTTATTATGTTGCTTTTTTGACTGCCCTGAAAGGGTGAATAAAACTGTTTTGTTTGTGAAAGACATTGTGGCACATGCTCTGTGGGCCCCCAAACGTCACAATACATATATATATATCCAGGCACCCCCCCCCGAATTATATATACAGGCACAGACCCCCCCAGAATTATATACACAGGCATTGGACCCACAGAATAATGTACCCAGCACTGGACCCCAAGAATAATATACACAGCACTGAGCCCCCAGAATAATATACACAGCAGTGAGCCCCCGGAATAATATGAACAGCACCGAGCCCCCAGAATAATATGAACAGCACTAGACCCCCAGAATAATATACACAGCACTGAGCCCCAAGAATAATATACCCAGCACTGAGCCCCCAGAATAATATACCCAGCACTGGTTATATGGATATATTTGCCCCAGCTCACAAAGATATATTGCCCCAGCTCCTATGGATATATTGCCCCAGCTCACATGGATATAGTTGCCTCCAGCTCACATGGGTATATATTGCCCCCAGCTCACATGGATATATATTGCCCCCAGCTCACATGTGTATATATTGCCCCAGCTCTCATGGGTATATTTGCCCCCCAGCTCTCATGGGTATATTTGCCCCCCAGCTCTCATGGATATATATTGCCCCCAGCTCTCATGGGTATATATTGCCCCCAGCTCTCATGGGTATATTTGCCCCCCAGCTCTCATGGGTATTTCTGCCCCCAGCTCTCATGGGTATATCTGCCCCCAGCTCTCATGGGTATATCTGCCCCCAGCTCTCATGGGTATTTCTGCCCCCAGCTCTCATGGGTATATTTGCCCCAGCTCTCATGGGTATATTTGCCCCCTTAGCTCTCATGGGTAGATCTGCCCCAGCTCTCATGACTATATTTGCCCCCAGCTCTTACCTCCTCCTTTGCTGGGGGCGTTCTTCTCCTCTCCCCATGAGGCGAGCGGTCGCTGACATGATGCAGATAGGCCGCTCACCGGGAACCACCAGATCAGCCGCAATCTCGTGAGAAAGTGCACTGGTCAGGTGGGAGGGTCCTCCTATCCCAGGCGAGCGGCCAAGCTGCATCATGCCAGCGGCCGCTCGCCTCGTGGGGAGAGAATGAAGAACGCCGCCCCTATGCCTCTCGCGTGCGGTCCACCAGCCTGCCGCGATCTCGCGGCTGGCTGGTGGAACCCATGCGAAGCGGCAGGGCACGTGCCCCCTCGCTACACCACTGGGCTCGGGCCACAGCAGGAACCTGTGGTCCCGCAGCGTTCCCGCTGTTGGAGAAGTGCGGGAACGCCGTTCCCGCGAGTTCCTGCAGGACTCGAGCCCTGGTATAAGGAATAAGACCAATAAGATTTGATTCTGCTAATAGCACAATGTCATAGGTATGATGTGACGGACTACCTGGCATCCCGACTGTGTGCCTCAGTCATACTCTCGCTTTCTCCAAGCCTGAACCCGAAATCCAGGAACCTCAGCCCAAACCTCCCTAAGTTACCAGGCAGAACCAGTAACATTTAGGGTAGGAACACAAACTCCCAAAATAATAAAGATTTACCCCAAATCACTAAGCCAGACCAATGTTCAGAGTAACAACAGCAGAACTCTTTTATTAGGGACAGGCACACATATTTACACAGTCAAATATGGGTACTTTACAGACAGAAACACCCCCCTAGAAACTGTTGGGAGACATAATTAGACTTAGATAATGGGATAAGCATTTGCTCAACATTCCTAGGCAGGCGGGACAATACAATTGTGATTTGCAAACAGATAATGAGGCAGTGTTTGCTTGACAAAGCAGATTGACCAATACTCAAATATTAACACATTCCTGAGACAGGGTATGCTGGAAGGCTAATACTCTCAGCAGATACAACAGATACATATGGACCATACAATAGACAGATATGCAAGAATAATGTTATTGTCTAACATTACACAAACACCCTGCACCCTCCCAAATACGTTTCTAGGCCCATGTACCCCAAGTCCCAATTGACGCATGTCACATATGACATTCAAAAATTCTACCCAAAGATTAAAAATAGAAAGATAATAATGTGTACAACAAAAGGTCATACAACACAACCACTTCAGTTGTAGCTCCTCCCCAGGCCCTCCTGTTAATCCTATTGGCTGTAAGGTAGATGGAATTGACTGATTCATTCACATTTCTCTTTAGTGGTACTCCATTGGATTTAACCCCTTCCCGACCGCTGACGTACATAGTACGTCCTGCAGGGAAATCCCCTTAACAACAGCGGACGTTCTATGTACATCACGGTCTCCTAACCTCCTTCCCTATACTCACCTCTCTGTCCGGGCTCCCGTGGCATTCTGGCAGGCCTGGTGTCTTCCCCGCCTTTTGAGGGGGCCCAGCCGTCGTGGTGACATCATCATGTTGCGTGATGATGTCATCGCCAGGTTCCCCCGGCGCCTGCAGTGAGAACAGTGGAAGGGGAGGGTTGGCTCCTTTATCTCCTCAACCGTTTCACCAAAAAACAAACAAATAGTACAGCTGTAAAGGGGAGAGTCTCACCATATGTGTGAGGATGTCAGTGGGCAGCTGCCAAGTGGAGATCCTTTGGATCCCACTATCTCCCGATCCGTGGCACCTAGAGGGTCATGTTTTTAGTATCACTTGAAAGACCTGATTATGGCCTTTCCATTGATACCAAACATGTCTAGGTTTGTCTTAAAAAAAATAAAAAATATTTGGGGGGGGGTTTAATAAAATAGAACTTAAGCCGGCATATAAAAATGATGATAATAAAACCGTCAAAATGAGCTCAGTGCACAGAGGTGAAATGGCTCAGCAGTGAAGGGGTTAAAAGCAAAACCATGTCAAATATTGGTATTTCTAATCTTAGGACAAAATTTTACAACCATTTAGCTAGGGTCTTTTTTTTGGCGGTTGTAGATTTTGGGGATTAAATTTCGAAAGTGTGTTTTAAATAAATAGCACACTTTATCACCATTAGATTTTGCTATGTGCATATATGCACGTATTTTTGGGAATATGGGTGCAGGTGTTTTTTTTTAAATATAAAGTTTATTGAATTTTCAAGGAAATAAAGGAGGGTGTACAAAAATAAAAAGGGGGAAAACAGGGAAATAAAGATATGCACCACAATACAAGACATAATATAACACGAAAACTTCACCTAGCTCTTTGGCATTGACATATATGAGTCACTGAGAAATCCGCTGACATCAGGGCCGGTGCAAGCATTTTTGTCTACTCAGGCGAAGGTGCGTTTTGGTGCCCCCCCCCTCCAATATCAGCATAGAGATGCATAATAATAGTCTCTATCAGGAGTATTTAGTGTCTTCTCACCGAAAGTAAAGGACGCTGAATGTTGCTCTTGCAAGGACAACCTCTAGCAGTGGTCTGAGTCACTGATTGATTGGCACTATGGCACAGGAGTGTCACCAAAACTATGCTGTGCCTGGTGGTGCCACTTCTGTGCCACATTGCCAATACCCACAATATATTACCAGTGTCACAGCTTCCGTACCTTACCACTTGTTGTGGTGGGCCTGTGGCTGCCTTTCTCATTCGGGCCACTGACGTACAGTTCACTGTCCAGCAGGGTCCTCCTCAGGGTGTCAGTCTGTAGATATAGTCTCCAGTGGAGCAGTTCTATTTAACAGTGATATAGAAAGGGTAGTAGATACATGGAATATCCTCCCAGTGAGAGCAGTAAAAGTGATATAGCAAGGGTAGTAGATACTGCTCCCACTGGGAGCTATTCCATGTATCTACTACCCTTTCTATATTACTGTTACTGCTCCCACTGGGAGGATATTCCATGTATCTACTACCCTTTCTATATCACTGTTACTGCTCCCACTGGAGGTTATTCCATGTATCTACTACCTTCTTTTCTATATCACTGTTACATGGAATAGCCTCCCAGTGGGAGCAGTAACAGTGATATAGAAAAGGTAGTAGATACATGGAATAACCTCCCAGTGGGGGCAGTAACAGTGATATAGAAAGGGTAGTGGATACATGGAATAGCCTCCCAGTGGGAGCAGTATCTACTACCCTTTCTATATCACTGTTACTGCTCCCACTGGGAGGCTATTCCATGTATCTACTACCCTTTCTATATCACTGTTACTGCCCCCACTGGGAGGCTATTCCATGTATCTACTATCCTTTCTATATCACTGTTACTGCTCCCACTGGGAGGTTATTCCATGTATCTACTACCTTCTTTTCTATATCACTGTTACTGCTCCCACTGGGAGGTTATTCCATGTAACAGTGATATAGAAAAGGTAGTAGATACTGCCCCCACTGGGAGGTTATTCCATGTATCTACTACCTTTTCTATATCACTGTTAAATGGAATAACCTCCCAGTGGGAGCAGTAACAGTGATATAGAAAAGGTAGTAGATACTGTCCCCACTGGGAGGTTATTCCATGTATCTACTACCTTTTCTATATCACTGTTACTGCTCCACTGGGAGGCTATTCCATGTATCTACTACCCATTCTATATCACTGTTACATGGAATAACCTCCTAGTGGGAGCAGTAACAGTGATATAGAATGGGTAGTAGATACATGAAATAGCCTCCCAGTGGGGGCAGTAACAGTGATATAGAAAGGGTAGTAGATACTTGGAATAGCCTCCCAGTGGGAGCAGTATCTACTACCCTTTCTATATCACTGTTACTGCTCCCACTGGGAGGTTATTCCATGTATCTACTACCTTCTTTTCTATATCACTGTTACATGGAATAGCCTCCCAGTGGGAGCAGTAACAGTGATATAGAAAAGGTAGTAGATACTGCCCCCACTGGGAGGTTATTCCATGTATCTACTACCCTTTCTATATCACTGTTACATGGAATAGCCTCCCAGTGGGGGCAGTAACAGTGATATAGAAAGGGTAGTAGATACATGGAATAACCTCCCAGTGGGGGCAGTATCTACTACCTTTTCTATATCACTGTTACTGCTCCCACTGGGAGGCTATTCCATGTAACAGTGATATAGAAAAGAAGGTAGTAGATACATGGAATAACCTCCCAGTGGGAGCAGTAACAGTGATATAGAAAGGGTAGTAGATACTGCTCCCACTGGGAGGCTATTCCAAGTATCTACTACCCTTTCTATATCACTGTTACTGCCCCCACTGGAGGCTATTTCATGTATCTACTACCCTTTCTATATCACTGTTACTGCTCCCACTGGGAGCATATTCCATGTATCTACTACCCTTTCTATATCACTGTTACAGGGAATAGCCTCCCAGTGGGGGCAGTAACAGTGATATAGAAAGGGTAGTAGATACATGGAATATCCTCCCAGTGGGGGCAGTAACAGTGATATAGAAAAGGTAGTAGATACATGGAATATCCTCCCAGTGGGGCAGTAA
This sequence comes from Leptobrachium leishanense, assembly GCA_009667805.1. Taxonomy (NCBI): domain Eukaryota; kingdom Metazoa; phylum Chordata; class Amphibia; order Anura; family Megophryidae; genus Leptobrachium; species Leptobrachium leishanense. The sequence continues at coordinate 124,109,382 of CM019064.1, read as the reverse complement.
CAGTGATATAGAAAGGGTAGTAGATACATGGAATAGCCTCCCAGTGGGGCAGTAACAGTGATATAGAAAGGGTAGTAGATACATGGAATATCCTCCCAGTGGGGGCAGTAACAGTGATATAGAAAGGGTAGTAGATACATGGAATAGCCTCCCAGTGGGGGCAGTAACAGTGATATAGAAAGGGTAGTAGATACATGGAATAGCCTCCCAGTGGGGGCAGTATCTACTACCCTTTCTATATCACTGTTACTGCCCCCACTGGGAGGCTATTCCTTGTAACAATGATATAGAAAGGGTAGTAGATACATGGAATAACCTCCCAGTGGGGGCAGTAACAATGATATAGAAAGGGTAGTAGATACATGGAATAACCTCCCAGTGGGGGCAGTAACAATGATATAAGAGTGAGAGATCTCCCCTGCTGTGAAGGAGAAGTTGTGTTTTTAACTCCTGCTGGACCAGGTATTTGAGCTCCACATTAAAAAGCACAGCTGAAGCACATTTCAGTGTGGTGCTCAGATAACTGGTCCAACATGAATTAAAAACACAAGCTTCTCCTTCACAGCAGGGGGAATTGTGTGTGTGTATAGAGGAGGGGGAGTGCCACAAACACGGGGCAGAGGGAGAGCAGGAAGTGGGATCACTCACCTCCTGCCCTGGGGGGATCTCTGCTGCAGGCAGACTCGGAGCAGGGCTGGTCACACCTCCTCACTTGTCAGCTGGAAGAGGAGCACCACGAGGCAGCACTTGTCCCACAGCTCTGCTGCATCTCGGGAGCGCCCTCCCCCTCATCAGCCCGGAAGTGAAGGAGCTGCTCCAGTCACAGGGAGGAGGAGGAGGATACTTTTCATAATGGGCGGCACTAGAAATCCCTGGCCAGCAGTGGACAGGGAACTAGATTGTGGCGCCCCCTAGTTTGGCATCAGGCCAGGACAGTAAGGCAGCCGCCTGAGCTGCCTTACATTAGCGCCGGCCCTGGCTGACATGACATTAAAGATTAACGGTGTAAGTATCCCATATAGTCCAGTGATCTTTTCTGACCCCTGACAATCCCATCAAAGACCTGGCCATGGTATCAAGGGATTGTAGTTCCCCTATCCTAGTCTTAACCATGCCCACTGTGGGCACCTTATCTGATTTCCAGTTGGAAGCTATTAAATTAGTGGTGACAGATAAGATATGAGCTAGGAGTTGTTTCTGGAAGTGAGTAAGGGACGTGGGAAAAATTTGAAGGAGAAAAATATCGGGAGATGGGACAATGTCCTCTCCGAGGACCTCCGTACTCAGTGAGGCGATCTGATCCCAAAAAACTTTAAGACAGGAGCAGGACCACCAGACATGAAAAAATTACCCGTCCTCCTCCTCACACCTCCAACAGGTCTTAGAAATATTAGGTTTAAAATGGTGTTCCTTGTCGGGGGTAATATACCAGCGGTACAAAACCTTCTTCCTAGCTTCCACCAGCGAGATACATCTAAATTTTTTACAGTCTAACAAAAAACAATCTCTCCATTGGTCCGAGGTAAAAGTTTGATTCAAATCTCGTTCCCATGTCATCTGGAATCTCCACTGTTTAATCTCTGGTCTAGTTAGTAATAGGGATGAGCTGTTCGGTTCGATCAGTTCGGAGTTCGATTCGAACTTTGGCCGTTCGCAAGTTCGCGAACTTCGAACTTTTTGGCGTGTTCGGTTCGAATTTTTTTTTTTTAAGAAAATGTATAAAAAATGCTCAAAAAATACAAAAAAAATCTAGAAATAAAGAGACTCTTTACTGCAGAATATTATAAGCAAAGGTTTATTAGATATTGAATTAACAGATAATGTCTACGTGCAAAGATTCTCACCTCTAAATGACCTGTGTTCTCAAACGGCGTAAACAACAGGTGTTAATTAGTGTTTGGAAATAACATGAGCTTTTAATTAGTATGGTCTGATGAATTTGATGCATTGTGTGTAGACTGAGGGTGTGGTGTCTCCTGAGCTGAACATGTATCAACCAACACCTGTGCTTCTGAGAAGTGTTCATTTCTCTACTAAATCTTCCTCTGATATGCTGTTTAACCCCTTAACCCTGCATTTCACTGCTGTGTGCTCAGCTCATTTTTACCGCTTTCGCTCATCATGTTTAAACGCGATTTGAAGCCACATTTTTTTAAATGACCCAGACATATTAGATATCGTTCTTTCCGTCAGACTCCGCAGATTCATAATATATAATTTTTATATGTAAACGTCATGTCCTGCCTGTATATTATGACAAAAAATGCAATAAAAATTGAATTTTTAATCATCTGCAATGTGTAAAGTGTTTTTTTTTCACATTTTAGCACATGAGCGTTTGCGGTTATGTTTTCTATGGGGTGCGCTTGTACAAAAATTAGAAATGGGGACTTGTTACATTTTTTGGGGGGAATTATGTGAATTAATGCAAACGCACCCCATAGAAAAAAATCATTAGTGCAGCATCATTGTTCACATTATAATTGAAATGTGAACAATATTGCTGCATTAATAAAAATAACACACAAGAAAAATACATGTTTTTTTTTTTTTTTACTTTATACCTGGTCATGTTGGGTATCATGCTCAGGCCTTTCGATTGACACCCTCCATGACTCCCTAGCTGCCACGATTCTGGAGATATCGGGGTTCAAATGAACCCCCTATCTCCACCAGGGGATTCCGGCCAGCTAGGGGTTCCCCGGCTATCTGACGTCATCACGCTATGCGTGAGGACGTCAGACAGTGAGGGGGGACCCGGGGGTGGAGCCGCCATCCAAGATGGCGGCCCCCACTGGAGCTAGGCCGCACTTCGGCACCGCAAGGCATCTCTATACACAGCCCCATCAGCATCTCTATACACAGCCTCACAGCATCTCTCTACACAGCATCTCTATACACAACCCCATCAGCATCTCTAAACACAGCCTCACAGCATCTCTATACCCAGCCCCATCAGCATCTCTAGACACAGCATCTCTATACACAACCCCATCAGCATCTCTAAACACAGCCTCACAGCATCTCTATACACAACCTCACAGCATCTCTATACACAGCATCTCTATACACAACCCCACAGCATCTCTATACACAACCCCATCAGCATTTCTATACACAGCATCTCTATACACAACCCCATCAGCATCTCTAAACACAGCCTCACAGCATCTCTATACACAGCATCTCTATACACAACCTCATAGCATCTCTATACACAGCCTCACAGCATCTCTATACACAACCCCATCAGCATCTCTATACACAACCCCATCAGCATCTCTATACATGGCATCTCTATACACAACCCCATCAGCATCTCTAAACACAAACAGCATCTCTATACACAACCCCATCAGCATCTCTATACACAACCCCATCAGCATCTCTATACACAACCTCACAGCATCTCTATACACAACCTCACAGCATCTCTATACACAGCCTCACAGCATCTCTATACACAACCCCATCAGCATCTCTATACACAAACAGCATCTCTATACACAACCCCATCAGCATCTCTATACACAAACAGCATCTCTATACACAACCCCATCAGCATCTCTATACACAGCATCTCTATACACAACCCCATGAGCATCTCTATACACAAACAGCATCTCTGTACACAACCCCATCAGCATCTCTATACACAGCATCTCTATACACAACCCCATCAGCATCTCTATACACAAACAGCATCTCTATACACAACCCCATCACTATCTCTATACACGGCATCTCTATACACAACCCAATCAGCATCTATAAACACAATCTCACAGCATCTCTGTACACAACCCCATCAGCATCTCTATACACAAACAGCATCTCTATACACAACCCCACCAGCATCTCTATACACAGCATCTCTATACACAACCCATCAGCATCTCTATACACAAACAGCATCTCTATACACAACCCCATCAGCATCTCTAAACACAGCCTCACAGCATCTCTATACACAACCGCACAGCATCTCTATACACAACCCCATCAGCATCTCTATACACAACCTCACAGCATCTCTATACACAGCCTCACAGCATCTCTATACACAACCCCATCAGCATATCTATACACAAACTCCCAGCATCTCTATACACAAACTCACAACATCTCTGAACCCTCAAATGAACCTTCTATCTCCACCAGGGGATTCTGGGCAGCTAGGGGTTCCCCGGCTATCTGACGTCATCACGCTATACGTGAGGGCGGCAGGCAGTGAGGGGGGACCCGGGGGTGGAGCCGCGATCCAAATGGCAGCCCCCACTGGAGCTAGGCCACACTTCGGCGCTGAAGTGTGACCCGGTGCCTAAGGGGTTAAAGCCAAGCACCGCTTAAAAGGGGAGACTCTCTCCTTTTAAGCAGTGCCTGGCTTTTTTTTGTGGGACCTCCCGATCGGGAGGGAGAGGGATATGAATGGATCCCACCCCTCCCTTCCAGGCGATCTCCCGGCATTGCTGGGGATCGCCTGGAAATGACGTCATCGCGCATGACGTCATTTACATCGGGAGGAGCTTGACTTCAGCATCTGAGGATGCTGAAGTCAGAACGCCGCGGTACCCCGGACAGAGAGGTGAGTATCTCCGCCAGGGGTCCCGCAAAGCTGATGACGTGTGGGACACGTCCTCCTCAGCATACAGCGGGAGTAACTGAGGACGCTGTTTAACAAGCTTGTAGAGATATATGTATCTCTCTATGCTACGTGGATCAACAAAAGATGAGCTATCACTTATTCTATTTCTAGAATGATAAGTAATAAAAGCTTATTTAGTGAATCCTCCCCTATTATTGAGAATTAAGCTTCTAATCTTCTGCTTTTTATATTGTAGTTATATAATTCCTTGCTTATTAATTTCAATCAGAGTAATTTTCAAATTCAATATATATATATATATACATTCCTGAAGAAAGTCCATGTTGGACTGAAACGTTGAAGAATTTATTTTCATAATTAAACCGTTTTGCTTAGACTCCGTGGTGCGGTCTCTCTCTTTTGAATTTCTATCTATGCATCGGCTTGATTCCAGCACCGGAGCACCTATCTGAATTTACACTTGGAGTGCGGGGTTTCCAGGATTTTATATATATATATATATATATATATATATAATCTTTGTATATCACTTTGCAACAATTACTTTAGGATAAATCCTTATATCCGATTCTTCTTCATATCTCTATCTGCAGAATAGAAATATTTTAGAGATCCCGGATCTAACAGTAATCTGAGATATCTCAGTCTATCTGTTACAAGAAATACTCCGGATATATATAATTACATTAATTACTTAATTTTGCTTTCTCATACATTACCTGTCCAATCTGGATTCAATGAGTTACAGCAGCAATATTCTTTGATTGTTTTGGAATATGTGAAAACTATCAATGTCAGATATTCAATGCATGTGAGTTAGAGGTATGGACCTAATTAAGTGATATATAATATCTGGAATGCATTGGGTGTTGGAATGATCTGCAATCTGAATCAATGCATTTCGTGTCCTGGGATGATCTGAATGCCTTGCAACGAACAGTGCAGGTCCAGTTATAGTCAATTTGATGTCACTGACAATCTACCCCTTTCATTTAAATATTATTCTCTCTATATTAATAGAATATTTACTATACCTCAAGAGGGCAGTGTTGCTCTTCAAATTAATTCCACAATTTAATTTTAATATCTCTTATCTCAGATCAAAGATCAATCTGTCTTAACAAAGACCATATATTCAATCCTAGACTTTGGGTCTCTCCTGTCAAAATTAAATTAATCTCTCTACTCCTCTCAAGATTTTTACTGGGTGCACCTTATCAACTAAATTTCTTTCTAGTTAAAATCAACAAATATTCTATTCTTCAGTAATTATATCGTTTACCAGTTATACTCTACAAATATTTGGAGCATCTATTTGCTACTGTAAATATAATAAAATATATATACTGATTATAAGAATATATTTCGTGAATATAATTTTACACTTGCAAAAGAATTTTAAATTTGTTCCTATACCCAAAAAGAAAAATATCTTTAATTCAAAGACTTGTTAAAACAAATCAATAAATTTAAATATGACATGTCTGGCACTTAGCTCAGCATTATATCAAATAAAGACATTTTATCGTCTATAACATCATGTCTGGCATTTATAGAAACTCTCATAACTCTTCTGGTTCACCTAGCCGTGAACTATTAAAAAAAATCTCTGTCCATTTCTAAAACTAGGCGAAAATTGAAAAAGAAAGACTTTACATTAAAACAAGATGGCTACAGGCATCCATTTTAATTTTTCCATTATAATATACCTGACAAAGAGCGCAGCCTCAAAAAATGAAAGCCGAATTTAGAATGTAGAGAGTGAGTCTCTTGGAGCTGTAGGAATGGAAGGTCATGTGAGACATAGAAATAAATTAATTTGCCAAGCGAAGCACGGCTCCACGGCGGGGATCAAAATCATGGATCAGATGGGTAAATATCGATAGGGGGAAAGCCATAGATAGGGGGTGTATTGCTGTCAGGGCGGAACGAGTCACATCCCAGACACATAGGAGGAGTGCTGCTAGGTCAGGTAGCACTTTTAGTACTAGTCTGCAGATTTTTGGTGTCCACAATAGTCCCACAAAGTCATAGTGGAGAGTACAGGGCAGGAGCAGGGCTGTCCACTGGGGGAGATTTGTACCCGTAAAAAGGCGGCCAAGGTTCGCCATCAAAGCTGCCCTAAAGTACAATAATAAATTAGGTAAACCCAAACCCCCTCTGGCTACAGGTTGATGTAAAAGAGCAAGTTTAATGCGAGGTCTCCTGTCTCGCCATATAAAGTTAGAGAGGGTAGCGAGAATAGTCGCAAAAAATGACAGTGGGACTGTCAGCGGCAATGCCCTAAAAAACATATAACAGCTTAGGCAGTAGCATCATCTTTATCGCATTAATCCTTCCTGCCCATGAGATCTCTACAGTAGACCAATGCTGACACATGTTAGAGGCCAGGGCAGTAAGAGGTGTATAATTAAGCGCAAAAAGTTGGGATTTGGTAAACTTCAATTTGATCCCCAAATACGTCAGGAAGCTAGTTCGCCAGTCATATGGGTAGCTGCGTTTGAGGGAGGATAGGTCAGATTCCGGGATACCATATGGCAGGGCTTGGGTTTTATGAACATTAATTTTATGGTAGGACAGTCTCCCATATTCCGCTAAATTGGAGTGAAGGGTAGGCAAGGAGGTAAGGGGATTGGTCAGCGTGAGTAAGACGTCATCAGCAAAAAGACTTAATTTATAAGCAGAAGGGCCCACCATAACACCCTCCACCTCATCCGCTTGTCTAATACCTTGGGCAAGCGGTTCTAGTGCGTATAAAAGTGGGGGAGAGGGCAGCCCTGCCTGGTGCCGTTCATTATGGGAATCACGGAGGACTGAAAACTTGCATTTAAGACACGGGCAGTTGGAGAGGAATAGAGCGCCATAATAGCCCCAATAAATTCCCGGGGGAAATGAAATTTCAGTAAAGTATGCTCTAAAAACACCCAATGAGTCGGTCGAACGCCTTTTCGGCATCAAGTGAGAGCATCAGAGTCGGTGTGTTGGATCGTATAGCATGGTCCATCAAAGCCATAACCTTGATGGTATTATCAGGGCCCTGTCTAGATGTAATGAACCCAACCTGATCATCAGCAACCAGTAAGGGCATGATATCAACCAGTCTAGTAGCTAGTATCTTGGCATAAAATTTAGCATCAACATTAAGAAGGGAAATAGGTCTACATTTGGAACAGTGATCCGCAGGTGGGGATGTCTTAGGAATGGTAACGATAGTGGCAGACAACCAATCAGTAGATGCGTTCCCTGAATGGAATATGTAAGTAAGTGCAGAGAGAAGAGGTGCATTGAGGCGAGCAGGAAAGTATTTATAGTAGGCTGCTGTGATACCTTCCGGGCCAGGCGCCTTATTAGTCTTAAGGGAGGAGAGGGCCAAGGTGAGCTCTGTTAGGGAGGGCGAGGAAAGCAGTTGGGGAAGAGGGATGAGCCGAACACCCCCGAGTTCACATTTGAACTCAAACTTTTCAAATGTTAGAATTCGAACTCGAACTCAATACAAGTCAATGGGACTCAAAATTTGATTTTTAGAGTGCCCTCCAAGAGGGCATATATGATAAATATTTGCCATAAAAGGTGTATGGGTGTCCGGGTAGTGCCCTGGGGGACAGGAAACAAGGACAAAAAGTTTTAAAAAAGTTTTTAAAGGGACAGTGAGTTTTCCATGAAATAAGGGTTAAAAATAAAAATGAAAAATTCCTTCAAATATCGTGTCTAGGAGGTTCCCATAACCTGCCCGTGAAGTGGCGGATTTCTAGGATGTATAGAAACATTTAAAAACAAAAAAATGACGTTTCAAATGACGGTAAATGCTTTTCCTTTAATTTATTCATAAACAACTGCTTGGGGTGGCAGCCTGTATGAAAAGACATTTTAGGACACGCAGAAAAAGTTTAGTGAGTTTTTGGCTAAATTATGGTGAAACTTATGCAGGCTTTGGATGAAAGTAACAATAGGTGCTTTAAGATTGGGCCTTTAGCGTCGGCAACAGTGCCGTCACACAGTAACCCCTCTGAGGATATGAATCTGGTAGAGGCGTCAGTGGCAGTGCACCCAAATATTGTGCCTCTGGTGCCAGGCCAGCAAGTGCCATCATACAGTAACCCCTCTGTGGTATTGTGGAAGAGTGCAGGGGTGGACCATGCGGTCCTATATTAAAAAGATATGAATCTTGTAAAGGCGTCAGTGCACCCAGATATTGTGCTTTTGGTGCCAGGCCTGCAAGTGCCATCATACAGTAACCCCTCTGTGGTATTGTGGAAGAGTGCAGGGGTGGACCATGTGGTCCTATATTAAAAAGATATGAATCTGGTAAAGGCGTCAGTGCAGCCAAATATTGTGCCTTTCATGGCAGCAAGTGCCTTCACACCGTAACCCTTTTGTGGTATTGTGGAAGAGTGCAGGGTTGGACACTGCGGTTCAAAAAATTAAAATGATATAAATCTGGCACAGGCGTCAGTCCAGCCAAATGTTTTGCAGCCACTCTTTTGTCTGTGACAAAACCTCCAGCGGCACTGAACGTCCTTTCAGAAAGCACGCTAGATGAAGGGCAACCTAGTAGCTGCATAGCATATTGGCTAAGTTCTGGCCAGTGGATCATCCCCAGTAAGCCAGTGGATCATCTGCTGGAAAGGTATCCAGGTCTGCCCTTGCCCCTAGGTAGTCCTGCACCATATGTTAAAGACGCTGGCAATGGGTGCTACATTTGACGTCCCTGGGCGTCGTGGACTAAAAAAATTGGAAAAGGCATCAGTCAAGCGGCCCCTTTCACCGCTCTTCCTCTGATAAACAGCAGCCTCAGAAGCACCTTTGTCATCACTTGGTAACCCACCAGTGCCTGGAAAGGTGTTACACAAGTGTCACTTTAGAGCGTCTTCAAGTTTTTTCATCCTGTGCTCCCTCTGTGCGGGCAGGATGAGCTCTGCAACTTTAACCTTGTATCGTGCCAACAAGTAATGATCCCTCTCCTTGATAGTACGAATCCTGGGGTCCTTTAGCAGGCTTTGCAAAATAAGGGAGCCCATGCAGCGTAGGTTGGAGGTGGCATTAGCTTCCGAGTCTACCTGCTCAATGAGGAGGATGACCCCATCGTGCACTTCCTCCTCCCAGTCAAGTACCAGTCCTTGTGTATCTGGGCACACAAAACTCTCCCTTGAGGAATCCCCACCTTCAATGCCCCCACTACTCAAATATTCCTCCTCCTCCCCATCCTCCTCCTGTCTGATCTGAGGGGGACCCGCTGGAATGCTGTCTGCAGAAAGACTGGGGCCTTCAGAGCTAGGGAAGGCCTCCTCTTCCTCCCACTGCTCTGCCTCTAGAGCCACATCTATAATTCCCCGCAGAGTGTGCTCCAGCAGGAACACTAAAGGAATTGTGTCACTGATGCATGCACTGTCCCTGCTCACCATCCTCATTGCCTCCTCAAATGGTGACAGTACAGTGCATGCATCCTTGATCATCAGCCACTGCGGGGGGAAAAAAAAACAAGTTGACCTGAACCTGTCCTTGTGTCATACTCACACAGGTACTCGTTGATGGCCCTCTGCTGCTTGTGCAGATGCTGCAGCATTGCTAATGTCGAGTTCCACCTGGTGGGCATGTCACAGATCAGACGGTTTGTAGGAAGGTGGAATTCTCTTTGAATTTCTGCCAGGCGAACGCTTGCTGGGAATGACCGTCTGAAGTGGCTGCAGACTTTTCTGACCTGGCTGAGAAGCTCTGCCAGCCCTGGGTACCTGGATAGGAAATGCTGTACCACCAGATTTAGGACGTGTGCTAGGCATGGTACATGCGTCAACTTACCCAGGCATAGGGCGGAGAGAAGGTTACTGTCATTATCACAGACGACCATTCCCAACTAAAGCTGGCGTGATGTTAACCATCTCTGCACCTGCCCCTGCAGAGCTGACAGAATTTCTGGCCCGGTGTGGCTCCTGTCCCCTAAACAAACCAGCTCAAGCACAGTATGGCATCTTTTTGCTTGAGCCATTGCGTAGCCCCTGCCACGCATCGGTTTAACTGCCACTTCGCCAGAGACACCGAAGGAAGAGGGAGAGGTGGTGGTGGAGCAGACAGACCTCATACAAGCAGCTTTCTGGAGGCGTGGTGGATGAACAAGCTCCAGCACAGAGCCCCGTCTTGGATCCCTCCCAGCTGCAATCAGAGTTACCCAGTGTGCCGTGAAGGAAATGTAACGACCCTGTCCATGCTTGCTGGACCACGTGTCTAAAGTCACATGCACCTTGCTGCTGACTGCCTTTCCCAATGACTCGATAACATTGTCTTCCACGTGCTGGTATAGTGCTGGAAAGGCCTTCCGTGAAAAGTAATGGCGTTTTGGAACATGCCACTGTGGTACAGCACATTCAGCAAATTCACAGAATGGAGCAGAGACCACCAGCTGGAAAGGCAGCTGCTGCAATGCGAGTATATTTGCTAAAATGGCATTTAGACGCTGTGCTTGGGGATGATTGGGACTATATTTTTTCTTACACTGCAGCAGCTGGGGCAACATAATCTGACTGCGTAAATCTTCAGCTGATGGGATGCTGTCACATTGTGAGGAAGGACCTGGTACATCCATTACTGTAGCATCATCCCTGTCAGTGGAGGTTGTAAGCAATGACATATCAGGACATACAGTGGGGGTAGAGACAGATGAGGAGGACCTACGCAAAGTTTTGCACCAACGGGATGCGTGGCAGGTGGTCATATGTCGCCTCAAGAACGTGGTACCCAAGCGTCCGGTGTCTTTCCCACGCTTGAGCCTCATCTGACATAGATTACAAATAGCAACGGTGGAGTCTGCTGCACATTTCTTAAAGAACTCCCAGACAGCAGAGTTCCTGGATGTGTGCTTTGAGACAACAGCGCTCTGCACCTGAGCAGCTCTGACATCTGATGCCTTGGACTGGCTAGCGCTACGGTTGGTCATAGAGGATGTTGTGCCTCCTCCTCCTCACTTGACTCCTCTGTTCGATCAGGCACCCAGGTGGAGTCAGTGACCTCATCATCATTGTCATCATCACCCCCTATCTCCTCGTCATTGGAGCCAACTTGGCAGTATGCTGCAGCTGCTGGGGCAACATGAGTGCCGTTATTTGTGTGTCATCACTGGCACCCCCTTCCTCTAGGTTGATTATACTCCCTTCCTCAACCTCAGAGATTGAATCAGAGCACTGTACTTGCTGCGCATCCTCAAGCAGCATGTCACTGTCATTGTAGTCAAACAATTCAGCTGACTCCTCCGTGTGTGATAGTGAGGCTACGGCAGGAGTAGCTGTGGACATGGAGGCTGCATTAGATGTTTTGGCAGCTGAGGTGGACTGCAAACCACTACAAGCCTGGCTGGCAGAGGACTCGGAGGATGAGGATGGCCTGGTTAGCCAATCCACCAAATCCTCAGTATGTTGCTGCTGCTTAAGACGGCCAGCACCAGTTAGAAAGGACAAGCGTGCCCCTGCAGAGGATGCACCACGTCCACGATGACCAGAGGCACAGCCTCCCGACACAGATGCTGCTTGCCCTCTTATCTGTGTCTGGGAGAGTCTGCCTGTCCTTTTTGGTCTTTCTGACATGGCGAGTGATATATAGATTAAATATATACAGAACTCTGGTATAAAGATTAAAAATTTCCAGAACTCTGGTATAACTCAGTGAGACACCCTGATAGCTGGCAGCCAGTGACAAGACACAGATTACAATTCCCAGATACCTCCTATAAATCAGTGAGACCCTCTGATGGGTGGCAGTGACAAGACACAAATTACAATTCGCAGAAATCTGCTACAAGTCAGTGAGACCCCCTGATAGGACCCCCTGATAGCTGGCAACAGTGACAAGACACAGATTACAAGTCTCAGAAACCTCCTATAAATCAGTGAGACCCCCTGATGGGTGGCAGCCAGTGAGAACACACGGATTATAACAATTCTCAAATATTTTGTAGAAATTACTGACCCCCAAAATACTGGGTGGCACTGGCAGTGACAAAACACAGATCACCTCAATTCCCAAATATTTTGTAGAAATTACTGAGCCCCCAAAATTCTGCATGGCAGATTACCTCTGATTACCTCAATTCACAAATATTTTGTAGAAATTACTGAGCCCCCAAAATTCTGCATGGCAGGTTACCTCAATTCACAAATATTTTGTAGACATTACTGAGTCCCCAAAATTCTGTCTGGCAGTGACAAGACACAGATTACCCCAGATTACCTCAATTCACAAATATTTTGTAGAAATTACTTTACTGAGCCCCCAAAATTCTGGCTGGCAGTGACAAGACACAGATTACCTCAATTCACAAATATTTTGTAGAAATTACCGAGCCCCCAAAATTCTGTGTGGCAGATTACCTCAATTCCCAAATATTTTGCAGAAATTACTTTACTGAGCCCCCAAAATTCTGGCTGGCAGTGACAAGACACAGATTACCTCAGATTACCTCAATTCACAAATATTTTGTAGAAATTACTGAGCCCCCAAAATAGTTGCTGGGAGTGAGAACACAAAGTTTACAACACATCCCAGATATTTTGTAGAAATGAGACCCTCCAGTAGATGAGACCCCCCCCCAGTAGCTGGTGGCAGACTGGCAGTAAGAACACACACTAACACAAGATCAATCTCCTCTCAAATCTCCTCTCAAACACGCGCAGAAGCGCTGTGAGAAGCCTTATATAGTGTGCTGTGGGACTTAGCTCTGTGAGCCCATGATTGGGCAAAATTTTGCCCAATCAGGACTCTGACTCTGAACCGATCGAACCAAACAGCTCATCCCTATCGGGGAAGATATGTGTCAGGTATTGAAGGTAGGTTAAGTCGCTGGAGGAAAGGAAAAATCTCTGATATAGTGGGCTGAGGCAACGTGGTATCGTGGCCTAAATTATATAAAGTGGAATAATAGGTGGCAAAACAGTCTGCAATCTGTTGAGGGTGATAGCGTGTCGACCCATCTGTAGCAGTCAGATGATCAATCCTAGACTTTTGCCACCCTCTTTCGCAATCTGTAAACCATAATCTTACTCTCCTTATTATTGTACTGATACATCTTAGTTCGAAGTCTAGGCGCCGCCCAGGCATAAGGCTATCCTAAACAAAAGATAAATCCAGGTTAAGTATCCATGTAATTGGGCAGACTAGATGGGCCGAAAGGTTCTTATCTGCTGACATTTTTCTATGTTTCTATAATCCAGCTAATCCATTTCCGTCAAGTGTAGTTGGAGCCCAACTAAGGTGGAGCGGGTAGCTGGGTCGGTTTGTTTCTTATGTAGGGTCGTGACCTGGTGGATTTGGTGCAGTAGGGTCAGTCTGTGGGAAGAGTTCTGCTTCTTAAAATAAGAGCCCCATTTAATTAACACACCTCGCACTACCATTTTATGTGCTTGCCATATAGTGAGGGGGTTCACATCGGGGGTAGAGTTCTCTTTAAAATAACTTTCTAAGGTGCACTGAACGTCCTACACGACCACCGGACGGGACAAAAGGGATTCATTTAAATGCCAGGGTGATCGTCCCACGGGGCATGGGAGTCAGGGAGTTGTAAAGTGATAGAGGCATGGTCTGACCAAGACAGAGCCCAGTTTGCAATCAGACACCAAATTCAGTAAATCCGGGTTAAAAAAAGTAGTATATTCTGGAGTAAATTTTATGCGCTCCTGAATAGAAAGAATAGTCACAGTCATCAGGGTGCAGAATACACCAAATATCAAATAATTGAAATTCCGCCAAAAGAGCAGCAAAATTACGAACCGCGGAGCGCTGCACTCTGGTAGGTCAGGGTGGCAAGTCAAGGAATTGATTAAAGTCTCCACAGATTACAAGTCTCCCCGAGGAGACTTTAAGCAACTTAACCATTGCTGCACGGAGGAATGAGAGTTGACCGGTATTAGGACAGTAAAAATTAGCAATGGTATATGGGGTTCGATTAATATCACAAAATAGAAAGAGGTATCGACCATTAGGGTCGGTGATCACTCTGTGCAGATTAAAAACCACATTCTGGTGAATCAGGATGGAAACTCCTCTCGCTTTAACTGAAGCCATGGCGTGGAAGTGATGGGGGTAAATTGGGAGATACAATTTAGGGTGGGCGTATGTTTTAAAATGAGTTTCCTGGAGACACACCACGTCAGGGCGTTGGTGTCGCAGGTCAGCATACAGAGAGTGTCGTTTATATGGGACATTCAGTCCCTTTACATTTAACGAAACAATTTTAAATAACATCATACAATCTGAGAAAAGTCAAGAAGAGCAGGTAAAGTACACGTCTCAGGGTCTTGGACCCCCACCAGTCAGACATCAGATAAGGAGCATTTAAGGGATAACAGTGTTTGTCACTAGAAGTGTATGAGTCACCGGAAGCTTCAGTGGAAAACCCCAACGATACTGAATCTGATGATTTCGCAGAATTTTGGTTACCGGTAGGAATTCCTTGCGCTTCGACATAGTAGCAGCGGACAAGTCCGGGAAAAACAAAAGGTCGGCGTACGGCGCAGGCAAAGCTGCTGCGTTTCTCATGGAGGATAGAAGGGATTCTTTGATCCGGAAAAAGTGAACTCTCATTAAAACATCTCTAGGTACTGTTTGGTCTAGATGTCGCGGCTTCGGAATACGATGTACCCTGTCGCACTCGTATATTATTTCTGCGGGAACGGTCTTCTAAGTCGGTCACAGAAGGTGCAGAAGGTATTAATGGAAAAGTATGTCTTTTTGCTGATGACACAAAGATTTGCAACAGGGTTGACATTCCTGGAAGGATCAGCCAAATGACAAATGATTTAGGTAAACTAAAAAAATGGTTGGAGCTGTGGCAATTGAGTTTTAACGTGGATAAGTGCAAGATAATGCACCTGGGACGTAAAAACCCAAGGGCTGAATATAGAATATTTGATACAGTCCTAACCTCAACATAGAGATAACGGTTTTATGTACCATAGTTCAGGGCTCAAAATTTCAAGTCCCAAGCTACTAGCCAGACCTTAAGAGTTACTCGCCACCAGTTGCCCCACCTACCCTGCCCTGAACTCCGCCCCTAAACACATCTTCTTAAATTATCTTATGAAATTACACTGTTAAAGGTTTTATTCAGAATAAAGTTACAAAAATAAATAACTTTAATAACCGGACCAAGATCCCAGATATATGTATATCCAGACATCAGACCCAAGTAATATCTTCCAAGTACACACTCCTCTCCAACAGTTTTTAGGACCAAATTAATTTGGGGTTTATTCATCCGATATATCAAGGGGAACCGAATACTCTCTTTTAATTGTTCGTATGCCAGATTATCAATAGATGTTAGAAGACCCCAGAGTCAGTTTTCCCCTTTGGATGCTTATACAGACGAATCCATTAATATTCATGTGAGATACTTCCATCCCCATTATTTTTCCTTTTTTTTGCTCTTTTCGTATCACTCATCTTTCTTTAAAAAATAGATCTATTTTGCTGAACCTCAAACGCCTACGCCACCATTACACCAATTCTGACCCCTCACAGGAGATGTTAGTTCTGCCAAGGGCCCCCTTTAATTAATTTCTCTCTCCCCCTGTAATTCATTCGTCTCCCCCTGCAATTCATTCCTCCCCCTCCCCTGCAATTCATCCCCCTCCCCTGCAGTTCATCCCCCTCCCCTGCAATTTATTTCTCCCCCTCCAGTGCAATTTATTTCCCCTCCTCCCCTGCAATTTATTTCCCCTCCTCCCCTGCAATTTATTTCTACCCCTCCTCTGCAATTCATTTCTCCCCCTCCCCTGCAATTTATTTCTCCCCCTCCCCTGCAATTTATTTCCCCTCCTTCCCTGCAATTCATTCCTCCCCCTCCCCTGCAATTCATTCCTCCCCCTCCCCTGCAATTCATTCCTCCCCCTCCCCTGCAATTCATTTCTCCCCCTCCCCTGCAATTTATTTCCCCTCCTCCCCTGCAATTTATTTCTCCCCCTCCAGTGCAATTTATTTCTCCCCCTCCCGTGCAATTCATCCCTCCTCCCCTGCAATTTATTCCCCCCTCCAGTGCAATTTATTTCCCCCTCCCCTGCAATAAATTTCTCCCCCTCTTTAATTCATCCCCCTCCCTTTACCTGTACTCGCGAGTAGTAGAATGAGGGGGCAGAGATAATCCCTGCTTCCCTCACTCGCTGAGGCTCACCGGATCCTCCTTCACACTGTGCCCGGAAGATGAGGGGTGCAGCGTGAAGGGAGATCCAGCGTGCAGCAGCGAGGTCCGGTAAAAGGGGGGGTGGGAGAAGCGATTTGCACCCCCTATTGTGGCACTCTGAGGTGTCTCGATGATGCACTGCCTCACTGATGCCGCTAACAGGGAGACGGGTTGAACCTCTTTCTGATCTCAGAGTTTTGCTCGGCACACTCACCTGTGATCCGTTTGCTGCACCATGTGAACGGAACACGGGAAACTGCGCCGAGCAAACATCCAGAATCAGTAAGAGGTTCAACCCGGCGTCTCCCTGAAGCAGCGTCAGTAAGTGCAGCATCGAGAGACAGAGCTACAGCTACAGCAGGAAAAGGGCATGCGGAGCTGTTAGCGTGATTTCAGCCAGCCAAAAATAAATTAAAAAAAAAACGTCTGCCACTGGAATACACAGCGCAGGCAGCACGATATAATTTATCGTGCTGCCTGCGTGTGCAAGTTCCACTCGCCCACGCTTAATTTCCACTCACCAATTACGAGCAGGCGAGTGGAAATTTTGACCCCTGCCATAGTTGGTGTGTATATATGTTTTTGTTTTATGTAATCGAAACTGAAGAAACTGATAATAGTGGAGGAAACTAGGTAATAATGTGTAATTTGCATAGTCTCTAATTGTATATCTTTTATGTTAGTATTTTATCTTGAAAATTTCTAAAGGAAAAAATGTTTTTAAATTTTTTCCTTATATTTCATATTTTTTTTAGTAAATTATAAGATATGATGAAAATAATGGTATCTTTAGAAAGTCCATTTAATGGCGGGAAAAACGGTATATGATATGTGTGGGTTGCATAAACGAGTAAGAGGAAAACTTGACCTAAACACAAACAGCGCCCGGTCAGTAAGGGGTTAAACATAATTTTAACATCAGGGAAGAAAAGTGTCTTGTTTATTTCACTAATTACAATGGCCCATTGTCCATCATCTCTTGATGACACCTTTAACCTTTAATAAACCCCACAAAATTGGGCCAAAAGGTGATTCTCTCATCATGCTTTGGAGATTCCACTTGATGGGGTCTTCTACAAAAAAAATATTTCTGCGGGCCTGTCAAAGGCCCAGGCACACCCTAATGTTGGGTGAAGAGGTCCTCTTTCACCTCCTACATTGACATTTTAGATGTCCCTTAGCTCGCTCGTGATGCATAGCATAAAAAACGATTATCTCTGATTACAGGCTCGTTATTTCTAATGGAAAATGTACATTTTGTGCAAATATCTTCTAAACATAAGTTTTCAGTTACTGAATTTTCTATGGGTGCACACCCTAATGTAACAATCTGCACACGCCAGTACCCAGGGCTCGAGTCGAGCGGGAACGCGCAGGAACGGCGTTCCCGCACTTTTCCCACAGCGGGAACGCTGCGGGAACGCAGCGTTCCCGCTGTGGCCCGAGCCCGAACGCCGCCGCCGCACATTGCCGGCGGCCGGCGTGCTTCCTGTTACAAGGGCCAGCTGACAGGAGGTGGAGCCGCTCGCCTGGCTGTTTCATAGTTCCCAGGCGAGCGGCTGCACTTCCTGTCAGCGGCCACTGAAGCAGGAAGCACGCGGCCGCTGGCAGAGGAGCAGAAGCAGCAGCAGCAAAGGTGAGCTGGGCTGGGGGCAATATCCCTGAGACCTGGGGGGGGGCAATATCCATGAGACCAGGGGGCAATATCCATGAGACCAGGGGGGCAATATCCATGAGAGCTGGGGCAATATCCATGAGACCAGGGGGGCATTATCCATGAGAGCTGGGGCATTATCCATGAGAGCTGGGGCAATATCTCATGGATATTGCCCCAGCTCTCATGGATAATGCCCCAGCTCTCATGGATATTGCCCCAGGTCTCATGGATAATGCCCCAGCTCTCATGGATAATGCCCCAGCTCTCATGGATAATGCCCCAGCTCTCATGGAGCTGGGGCATTATCCATGAGAGCTGGGGCATATCCATGAGACCAGGGGGCAATATCCATGAGAGCTGGGGCATATCCATGAGACCAGGGGGCAATATCCATGAGAGCTGGGGGGGGCAATATCCATGAGACCAGGGGGGCAATATCCATGAGACCAGGGGGGCAATATCCATGAGAGCTGGGGCAATATCCATGAGAGCTGGGGGCATTATCCATGAGACCTGGGGCAATATCCATGAGACCTGGGGCATTATCCATGAGAGCTGGGGCATTATCCATGAGAGCTGGGGCATTATCCATGAGACCTGGGGCATTATCCATGAGAGCTGGGGCAATTATCCATGAGAGCTGGGGCAATATCCATGAGAGCTGGGGCATTATCCATGAGAGCTGGGGCAATATCCATGAGACCTGGGGCATTATCCATGAGAGCTGGGGCAATATCCATGAGAGCTGGGGCAATATCCATGAGAGCTGGGGCAATATCCATGAGAGCTGGGGCATATCCATGAGACCAGGGGGCAATATCCATGAGAGCGGGCATTATCCATGAGAGCTGGGGCAATATCCATGAGAGCTGGGGCATTATCCATGAGAGCTGGGGCATTATCCATGAGAGCTGGGGCAATATCCATGAGAGCTGGGGCATTATCCATGAGAGCTGGGGGCATTATCCATGAGAGCTGGGGGCATTATCCATGAGAGGTGGGGCATTATCCATGAGAGCTGGGGCATTATCCATGAGAGCTGGGGCAATATCCATGAGAGCTGGGGGCATTATCCATGAGAGCTGGGGCATTATCCATGAGAGCTGGGGGCATTATCCATGAGAGCTGGGGCATTATCCATGAGAGCTGGGGCAATATCCATGAGAGCTGGGGCATTATCCATGAGAGCTGGGGCATATCCATGAGACCAGGGGGCAATATCCATGAGAGCTGGGGCATATCCATGAGACCAGGGGGCAATATCCATGAGAGCTGGGGGGGGCAATATCCATGAGACCAGGGGGGCAATATCCATGAGACCAGGGGGGCAATATCCATGAGAGCTGGGGCAATATCCATGAGAGCTGGGGCAATATCCATGAGAGCTGGGGGCATTATCCATGAGACCTGGGGCAATATCCATGAGACCTGGGGCATTATCCATGAGAGCTGGGGCATTATCCATGAGAGCTGGGGCATTATCCATGAGAGCTGGGGCATTATCCATGAGAGCTGGGGCAATATCCATGAGAGCTGGGGCAATATCCATGAGAGCTGGGGCATTATCCATGAGAGCTGGGGCAATATCCATGAGACCTGGGGCATTATCCATGAGAGCTGGGGCAATATCCATGAGAGCTGGGGCAATATCCATGAGAGCTGGGGCATATCCATGAGACCAGGGGGCAATATCCATGAGAGCTGGGGCAATATCCATGAGAGCTGGGGCATATCCATGAGACCAGGGGGCAATATCCATGAGAGCTGGGGCATATCCATGAGACCAGGGGGCAATATCCATGAGAGCTGGGGGGGGCAATATCCATGAGACCAGGGGGGCAATATCCATGAGACCAGGGGGCAATATCCATGAGAGCTGGGGCAATATCCATGAGAGCTGGGGCAATATCCATGAGAGCTGGGGGCATTATCCATGAGACCTGGGGCAATATCCATGAGACCTGGGGCATTATCCATGAGAGCTGGGGCATTATCCATGAGAGCTGGGGCATTATCCATGAGAGCTGGGGCATTATCCATGAGACCTGGGGCATTATCCATGAGAGCTGGGGCAATATCCATGAGAGCTGGGGCAATATCCATGAGAGCTGGGGCATTATCCATGAGAGCTGGGGCAATATCCATGAGACCTGGGGCATTATCCATGAGAGCTGGGGCAATATCCATGAGAGCTGGGGCAATATCCATGAGAGCTGGGGCATATCCATGAGACCAGGGGGCAATATCCATGAGAGCTGGGGCATTATCCATGAGAGCTGGGGCAATATCCATGAGAGCTGGGGCATTATCCATGAGAGCTGGGGCATTATCCATGAGAGCTGGGGCAATATCCATGAGAGCTGGGGCATTATCCATGAGAGCTGGGGGCATTATCCATGAGAGCTGGGGCAATATCCATGAGAGCTGGGGGCATTATCCATGAGAGCTGGGGGCATTATCCATGAGAGCTGGGGCATTATCCATGAGAGCTGGGGCAATATCCATGAGAGCTGGGGCATTATCCATGAGAGCTGGGGCATATCCATGAGACCAGGGGGCAATATCCATGAGAGCTGGGGCATATCCATGAGACCAGGGGGCAATATCCATGAGAGCTGGGGGGGGCAATATCCATGAGACCAGGGGGGCAATATCCATGAGACCAGGGGGGCAATATCCATGAGAGCTGGGGCAATATCCATGAGAGCTGGGGCAATATCCATGAGAGCTGGGGGCATTATCCATGAGACCTGGGGCAATATCCATGAGACCTGGGGCATTATCCATGAGAGCTGGGGCATTATCCATGAGAGCTGGGGCATTATCCATGAGAGCTGGGGCAATATCCATGAGAGCTGGGGCATTATCCATGAGAGCTGGGGCAATATCCATGAGACCTGGGGCATTATCCATGAGAGCTGGGGCAATATCCATGAGAGCTGGGGCAATATCCATGAGAGCTGGGGCATATCCATGAGACCAGGGGGCAATATCCATAAGAGCTGGGGCAATATCCATGAGACCTGGGGCAATATCCATGAGACCAGGGGGGCAATATCCATGAGAGCTGGGGCATTATCCATGAGAGCTGGGGCATTATCCATGAGACCAGGGGGCAATATCCATGAGACCTGGGGCATTATCCATGAGACCTGGGGCATTATCCATGAGAGCTGGGGCATTATCCATGAGACCTGGGGCATTATCCATGAGAGCTGGGGGGCATTATCCATGAGACCTGGGGCATTATCCATATGAGCTGGGGCAATTATATCCATGTGAACTGGGGAAAATATATCCATATAACCAGTGCTGTGCATATTATTCTTGGGGTTCAGTGCTGTGTATATTATCCTGGAGGCTCAGTGCTGTGTATATTATCCTGGAGGCTCAGTGCTGTGTATATTATTCTTGGGGTTCAGTGCTGTGTATGTTATTCTGGGGGCTCAGTGCTGTGTATATTATCCTGGAGGCTCAGTGCTGTGTATATTATTCTTGGGGTTCAGTGCTGTGTATATTATTCTGGGGGCTCAGTGCTGTGTATGTTATTCTGGGGGTTCAGTGTTGTGTATGTTATTCTGGGGGCTCAGTGCTGTGTATGTTATTCTGGGGCACAATGTTGTGTATATTATTCTGGGGGCTCAGTGCTGTGTATATTATTCTGGGGGCTCAGTGCTGTGTATATTAGTCTGGAGGCTCAGTGTTGTGTATGTTATTCTGGGGGCTCAGCGCTGTGTATATTATTCTGGGGGCTCAGTGTTGTGTATGTTATTCTGGGGGCTCAGTGCTGTGTATATTATTCTGGGGGCTCAGTGCTGTGTATATTATTCTGGGGGCTCAGCGCTGTGTATATTATTCTGGGGGTTCAGCGCTGTGTATATTATTCTGGGGGCTCAGTGCTGTGTATATTATTCTGGGGGCTCAGCGCTGTGTATATTATTCTGGGGGTTCAGCACTGTGTATATTATTCTGGGGGTCTGTGCCTGGAGATATATATATATATATATATATATTGTATATAAAATGCGTTAGTCCAGTTGCCACAATAACGAGTATACATGTACGTAGTGATACCTTTCACTGATCAGTATAGTTTCCAGTTTACACTCTTGAAAGCTTGTCTTTTAAATGTAAAGTTAACCCAACTAAAATGGTATCACCGGCACGCGCTGCTATACTCGTGATATATATATATATATATATATATTTTCTTCAGGTAATGGGGGTTGTGGAATTCGTGGGTGAGTTCCCTCACTTTTTTTCCCAGGACTTGACCCCTGCCAGTACCCCTACCATAGTCTGGGCAACCCCTTCCCTCGGCCTTTCACTGCTACCGTTGTATTTAGATAATGACTTGCTTACAGTTCTACTAGGATTCCCTGCTATAGTAGATGCACCACTGACTCTCCATTTTTGTATCTACTGTTCACCTTCTGTACGAAATGTTATTTATTTGCAAAGGATTTTACCAGGAAGGATACATTGAGATTTCTCTCGTTTTCAAGTATGTCCTGGGTTGCCCTGGGTATGTCTTGTACGAAATGTTATCCATGCTATATTTCTTATCTGCTCTTTGCACTAGGGACAATGTTTAATGTCGCTTACTATTGTAGTCCCTCCCCCCTACACGTAAACCTGAATAAACATTTACAAAAAAGGGAAGAAGTCAAATAACCTCCAATTTTTTAATCCAGGTGTAATCATGTAAATATTATGGGCCCTATTAAATTCTTCACGCAAAACGTTAGCGCACGAAAATCACCGCTGGAATTACATTCCTCACGCATTTTTTCATCCGTCGGGAAATTGCGCTCGTAAAACCGACGCGCAAAAATGCACGCAAAGTACCGTTGCGCGCAGAAGTCAGTGAGCGCAATGTAATTTTTAATGCGAATCTGTCAGACGAACGCATTTTGTGCGGACTGTGCACAACAGACGTACGTTCTGATGGAAGACAAGATAGTGGCTGTCATTTTGGATGGATCTAGTAAAAAAAACGTGCGCATCGACATTCTCCGTTGTGAATCCGCAGTTTGCTATGGTCAGGTTGTACAATTTGCTGTTGCCACCAGCTTTTCAAAGACGTTAAAATTATACACGGGAAAACGTTGTCCGTTAAATTTTGCACTAAGATTGTAATACCATGCGCGCACCAGCGCACAAACGCATTTCGCTCACAATGTTAAGTATAGGATGCGCGCACTAAATTGCGCTCGCAAAGGGTTCGCGCAGGGTCACTCACGTTAGACATTAACGCGCATTTTGTGCGCGAACGTCGTAATACGACGTTCAGCGCAAAGGGTTTTGCCCCTCGCGTTAATGCGTTATTGCGCACGCGCAAAATTTTGCGCGAAGAATGTAATAGGGCCCTATGTGTTTGTATATGTGTTTTAACTTTGGGGAGTGCTGATAAGAAACTTTAACTTTTCTTCAAAACTCCTTTTTTGCTTAAAATAATGTTACGGTTTGTCTAGATATGATACATAATAAAACAATCTGCTGTTCTAGATAACAGAATTTCTGCTAGCACATTCTTTTGTCTGTGCCTTTGTCTTGTTTCAATTCAGTTTTCATTTATTTACCATGTCGCTGTCCTTAAATAGAGAACATTGTGAAGACATTTCATTGCTTGTTTCTGCCAACTCTACATGATATCTTTCAGAGATTTATATATCAGTGTAAAGCAAATACAACATACATATAATGAAAGTTATTATTATTCATAGTTGTCTTAAAAGCACGCAACAAATATGTAATATTCAAATTTTGTATGATATAAAAAAAATAAGGAAAAAAACCTCCTGACAATCCAGGGTGACATTTCACCTCTGCAGCTAATGTGTTATATGGATAGTCCATTAATAATAACAAATTATTTTTTCTTCTGTATTTACAGTTTTGTTAAAGTCATCAACACTACAGCTCCATGAAAGTAACAATTCTTTTTAACCTGTTAATATTTTTTGACCATGAAATTTTCATTATACGTGTTTTTGAATTATTGGCAGTGGTATCATTTTTTCAGCAAAGATTATGGTAGATTTTGCTTTGTGTTGTATCATATCCCTCAATGGCTGAGGGACCATCTAATGAGAGCAGGCATTACAGTAATGCTTGCCAACCCTTGGTGAGGATGGGGGAATAAGTTTTACATAAAGACACTGCATTTCTATGGAGTATTCCATTGGGTGTTCTAAGTCTGAGCTGCTGCTAATATGTAGCAGCTGAGATGGTCCGTAGACATAAGGGTTGGTTATTTAGAAAGATTTTTCACTAGCATCTCTAATACCAGGGTTCTATGCCAATCAGAGCCCCAATGTTGCTTGTAAATTCTAATAGTTCTAATCATGGACTCCACAATTATGTGGGGCTCATTATTTTACACAGAAGCATACAGTCCTTCAAAATCACACAGGCAAAAGCTCTGCGCAGGGCTCACCCCGAGGTGAGTGAAGCTCCACACTTACTGGCCTTATCTCAGTTCTAGCAACAGACTTAGAAGCTGGGTACTCTTCATCAATACATAACCTCAAAGATTGAAATCAATGAATAAAGGCAAATATTTTCAGAAATGGCTTACTCAAATATCTTCAAGTTTTCCAGTTTTGTAGTGATATCCAAGCCAAAGAAATAGGCATCTGAAAAAATATTATACGAAAGACATAATAATCTACTCCTTCAAGTGCACAAGGTGAGCACCATGCATCATTCACCCGGATCCCAATGACAGGAGGTGCTGGGTGTGATGAACTCAATCACTGCTTCCCAAGACCCAATGGATAAGCAGAATGCAGAATACTCCTCCTGGTGAAGCACCTTGAGTACAGGATGGCTACAAACTCTGTTAATTTTAGATTGGAGATACAGATCTGTGTTGTAGATGTTTTGCTCCTCGTCCACCTGCACCTCGTCTCCCTTTTATTAGATGTACTTTTTAAATATCCATTCTGGCATATGTTGCATAAAAATACTGCATCAGGAATTATAGACATTGCATTTCTCTACAATAACCCTTGCTGACTACAAATGGGATTTCATTTAATGCAAATTTCACTGTGTACTGACCTTCAGCACATTTGTGAAGACAACACAAAGGAACAAATAAAGTGATCAATTGAAAGGAATAATAACACAAGCACTCTAAATTAGTAAAAGACTGCAGTAATATATGCTTTATAGGCTGACCATATATATTTTACTTTCTGCTGAGGAAGTCCCTAAGGGGACGAAACGCGTTGAGCCTTTACATACACCTCTACTTGATTTTATCCCTGCTGTATTGTTCATACTTTTAAGTGTAAGTAATAAATGTTTGTTTATTTTATTTTATTACTGTGGTCTTTTACTGTGTCATTATATGGCGAGACTAGGTGGACATCAGTTCACTTGGATTATTACGTTTTATGGGACATACAATGTTATGGTTTTGTGAGCGTTTATTATTCACGCATCACTTGGTGTGTGTGGGAATTTACCCTATACGTTTTTTCTATTTTTTAGCTATATTCCCTTTTGTTTTTATTCACTCTAAATTAGTGCCAATTTCTCAAAGCAAGAATGAATTGGTCCCACTAAAACACCATAGTTATCAATATCTTATCTCTGACAGATAAATGTTGATACCAATCACAATAGGTCATCATGACAAGATAGAATAGGAAAAATCCCATAGTGTAAAATCTCTTAATATAAACAAAGGAAACACTCTCTTTTCAATTTGTGCAGAAAACACTTAAGGAAACTCAGGAGGACCAGCTTCTCCTTTTTTGACCAAGACACAATGTTAAGAAGGTTTCTTCAACAGACTCAATACATTGACAGATGACAGCCACCCATCAACTGCAGTCCATTTGATGTACAAAGCAATAGGTCTCATGATATTTGGGGCAGTAGCTAAGTGTTCATAAGTACTCCAAATGACTCATGTGAGGAGATCATCTGCAAAGTCCATTTGATCAAGGGATGACCCACTTGATTCCCCTTTGAACCTCATTAACAAACTGATTTCTCCAGGAAAAGGCTTATCTTTCAGTATTGTAGACAAAGCAGAGACAGAGGCATTGATATTGCCTTTGGCACCAGTGTTTTCAATATTGACAAAAATGTTGAGCGGCTTGCAAAAGCTGGAATCAAACATGTTATATAAGATCAATGCAACATGTTTTACCAGTTAGTCTTGACTTCTTCAGGGGCTTAATATAATAATAATAATCATCATAGAAACATAGAAAATGTCGGCAGATAAGAACCTTTCGGCCCATCTAGTCTGCCCAATTACATGGATACTTTACCTGGATGTATCTTTTATTTAGGATAGCCTTATGCCTATCCCATGATCATCATCATAATTTTAATATAATACAGTTACATATGATTAATATTGGATAAATGTTGTAAGGAACTCCTGAAGAAAGTTGTAATTTTTAAATGTGGTATTTTTAATGTTGTTGTTTTTGTGAGACTCCTTTGCTCTGGTTAGTAAATTTAACAGATACATAGAAACATAGAAAATGTTGGCAGATAAGAACCTTTCGGCCCATCTAGTCTGCCCAATTACATGGATACTTTACCTAGATTTCTCTTTTGTTTAGGATAGCCTTATGCCTATCCCATGCCTGCTTAAATTCAATTACTGTTTTGGCCTCTACCATTTCAACTGGAAGGCTGTTACATGTATTCACCACCCTCTCAGTAAAATAATGCTTCCTGATGTTACTTTTAAACCTTTGCCCCTCTAATCTAAGACTATGTCCTCTTGTTTTGCTACTTTGTTTCCTTTTAAATATACTCCTTTCCTCTACCTTGTGGATTCCCTTTATGTATTTAAATGTTTATATCATATCTCCTCTGTCTCGTCTTTTTTCCAAGCTGTACATGTTAAGATCATTAAGCCTTTCCTGGTAACTTTTCTCCTTCAAGCCGTACACCATTTTAGTAGTCCTTCTCTGAACTCTCTCTAAGATGTCTATATCCTTCTGGAGATACGGTCTCCAGTACTGCACACAGTGCACTGTAGGATTCACAGATTCACATTTTAGTGAAGCAATAATATACAGTGGTAGCAGACTCTTTAAAGGGGTGTATTTATTGGAGTATAATGCTGTTAAGGTTCATTACACACTGCATTATTGAAACCCACACACAGTGGTGAAACATAAGACATGAAGGAAGCAAGGCAGGTGCAAGGATTTCAAGCACCATAGGCAAAATTAAATTTGACCCCCTCCCCGTTGCCTTGATCTGTGTTCCATTAGTCCCTTGCCTCTAACAACTTCCGTTGTAATCTGCCCTCCTGTAACTTCGATCTCCCCAATTCTAAGCACCGTAGACAAACACACAGACACTGGTAGAGATACTGATAGAGATACAGATGCTTACAGAGGCATGGAAATAGAAACACTGGAAAAGACTTACAGTGCAAAATTAAACAATGCAGCAAGACACACAGGCTTTTTGGAGACAGTATAGTATTGCTCCAATTGAGGATGCTTCATTGGATCCAGGAAGGTCAATTCCACAGACACCTATACAATCGGGGTTATTCAAAGAGAATCAAAAAGTCACCGCACATTCGGTGACTTTTCGTTCTCTTTGGCGATCCCATTTCGGCGACCCTGCAGTGTATTCAGCAAGCACTGCAGGGCCATCGTAGTGCAGGGTAAAGCCGACACAAACCTGCCGAACATTCACCGCAAAACCTGGCGAACGTACACCGAAACCTGCAAAAACATCTCGATTAACCCCGCCGAACACGCCGGAGAAACCCGAGCAGCCGCCGATCATAGCGCAGAGCAGACGCCGGAAAAAGCCGACACCGCAGACAAATGGAGTGAAAAAAAAACAGTTTGCTTGAATGTTTGAAAAGTGAAACGCAGTTTCCAAAGAAACTACACAACGAAAATGTCTGAAATTTACATATAAGATCCAATGAATGATAATAAAAAGGGCTGTTCTGGAAAAAAAAACTGAATGAAACCACCGAACAGCAGGGCAATTCGGCAACTTTTCACTGCTGGTTTCTTTTCTCTGAATAGACGAAGCATTGCTTCTCTATGGGGGTTTCACTGCCCTCGAACAGGCAATGAACAGGCACCGTATGTGCAGGCAATTTGCCAAGACTTGGCGAACTGCCTGCTCTCCGAATGGCCAGGAAACCGGACGCTGAATTTCACTGTTCGGTTACCTTTCGGCCACAATTCGGATCTCTTTGTATAACCCTGATAGAAACAGCAATCCCTGCAGCACTCCTCTCAAGCGGTTCAATCAAGCAAGTTTGTTGAACTGGCCAGTGTCATAACTTTTCGACCAAATCAATGTCCTTTTTTAAGCCACAAATTTTATTGATAGCTATATTAATGGCTCAGTTCACATTATAGGGAGCGGCTAAAGAATACCAGCAGAGGCACAACTTACCACCGCTGGTATTCTCTCTCTCCTGGAATCCAAAGGACTCCATGGGATCTTGCTGGAGTCCCACATGAGATCGGGTATACATGATTTCACAGGATTGTGTTGTTCCTTGTCTCCTTGTCCTTCAGAGTGTGGGAAGTGCAGATGTACAGGAACTTGCTATATAAATCAAGCCAGCACAGCTTCTAATAGGATAGAAACCATCACCATTAATGAGAGGAGTTGTCATAATTAAAGGCTACTTGATAATGTTAATGACTTCTGTGGAATGGAGCACAATTTTGTCTGGAAAACAAAAAACAAAGACAAGAAGTAACAATCATATTTTTCTTGTTCAAGTCTGTTACTGGATTGAAGCCAAGAGTTAGTTAAACCATGTATTAAATATTTACCTACGTCCATAAATCTTGTCCTCCAAGGTTTTATATGACAAGTAGATCCAAACTCAGTAACACTTCTACATTTGTATGAGGCTGTTATATCAGTTTCTTGATATGTCCATTATTGATTTTATGGATGGAATTACAGTTTACTTTGTGTCGCAAAATATGTAGTGAATAGCTAGTTTACATTATATGAGGACTTGTACAGCCGACAACACTTAGAGAGATCATACCTTTCAAAAATCTTGGCTGACGGAGAGGAAATTACCTAATAATGAGTATCTCTTATAAAGTTTATGTTTTAGCAAACTTAAAATCACCAACTGCAAAGGCTGAACTGGAGGACAGAGGAGAAGGATTGTTTTAATAAGTGACTTGTTCAACCTTTCTCTTGCCCTCTGTGGCAGAATGTTTTCAATACTTACTCATATGCAGTAAGCAAAAACTGAACTTTAAAATTAAAGACATAATTCATCAAAATCTATGAAAATACACTCAGTTGTTTAAAGATTTTGGTATAGAATTGTGTATACACTGTAAGCGGTCTGGTTTATTGTACACCATTTTTTTCAAAGATTTACATATTTCCCTTAATTAATGTAATTCAATGATTAACATCAAGTACTTTTTGTTAATTACATTTCAGGGTTACGATGATGTTGTCACATCTTTGGCCCCCACGGCGCCTGGGGGGTCCGGGCACCCTGCGGCATCGCTGGCTTGCCGGGTGCCGGCTTGCCGAGCTGGCTGATTGGCATCTCAGGGGGCCGGCTTGGCGTGATGACGCGGAGCCACCGGCCTTAAATTCAGGCAGCGAGATTCTGCTCATCGCCCTGACGTGGAGTTATTCCCGCATCGCCAGCTGATCTCCGTTTACTGTCTCAGTCTTTCTGCCTAGTTGCCAATTCTGATTTGTATATGGACCCTGCTTGTGATTGACGATTCTTACTCTTATCCCATTTATGTGTCTATGTTGAACTCTGTATATACTCATTCAGATCATACTGCATGGTCTCTGATTGTGGGTCTGCCCTGCAGGTTGCTGAATAAGTCAACTCCTCCTGTTATCTGTCTGGTACTGAGCCTAAGTACACATCATACTGCATTGTCACTTATTGTGGGTCTGCCCTGCAGGTTGCTGAATTCATTGTACGTGCATCCTACGTTGCTTAGAACAAGTATATGGGAGTTCTCTCTGTTGCCAACCCTGCCTGTATGACTACCCTCTCTGGTGCCAACTCGGAACGTACTTTTGACCATGCTTTTGATAAACCAAGTTGTGTTTATATCTTGCTGCACTATCTCTGTCTGTGTTTAGTAAACTTGCTTTCACTCCGTAGACACTAGGTCACGAAATCATTTGTTGCTGAATGGTATCTAGTATTCTATATCACCTCCCTGGCTGGGAGTGCTAGATGTGGCAGTTCTAACTGATGTCAAGTCGAGCATCACGGAAATTTGTCCATAAGGATCCTAACCACGCTGATCTGGGGTGAGCGCCATTGCGAACGTGACAGATGTATAACAATAATATATTATTTCAAGTAGATAATGAGCAGCATTTAACTCAAACTTACATGGTACAGACTAAACCTAAACCAGACCTAGACTGTGCAATTGAATACTTTCAGTCTGAGCTCCTGCAAGTCTGGAATTCCCATGACCCGCTGCGTAAAGTGCGAGTAAAAGGGGCCCATCTCTCTTGGGTTACAGCTGATCTTACGCAAATGTACCAGCTTAGAGATTCACTGTGGTCAAAATTCAAGACTACTCGATCCATGAACGATCACTGTGAATACCGAAAATGGCGGAATGCATGCACAAAACAAACAAAAATGGCTAAAGCCCAATATTTCAATGAAAATCTAAACAATAACATATCAAACCTTTGAAATTTTGGGAAAAACATAAGTAACATACATTCACTCCCCGTCCACTCCCAACCGGCTGCTGTAAAAAAAAAAAAAACCCTGCAACACCCCCTAGATGTAGCAAATGCCTTTAATAATTATTTTGTTGGATGCACAACCACCCTGATTGCTAAGCTAGCAAATGGCACACATACAGAAAGGCCGCACGCAGATCAGGCCCCACCAACTGTAAAAAGACCCTGTATCGCAGAGAAATTCAACTTTAGACCAGTGCTTGTCAGTGTAGTTACTAAACGTATCCGTAATCAAAAAATGAAATACCAGTCTGGACCTGATCAAATCCCAGCAATGCTGCTGAAAATCAGTGCGCCGGCAATTACAAATCCTGTTGCAACCCTTATCAATGAATCACTGGCGACTGGATACATACCCTAACTGTGGAAGACTGCAAGGGTGGTACCTATCCATAACAGTGGTGACAATACTTTGGTATCCAACTACCGTCCGATATCATTGCTCCATGTAATGTCAATTGTTTTTGGAAAAATGTGTGTACACGCAATTACGTGATTATCATCAATGTTCAAGCTATTTAACCCCCGATCAATCCGGCTTTCGTCCAAATCATTCAACTACAACTGCCCTTTTAAAAGTTTGCAAAGATATCCAAGCTGGCATGGAACAAGGAAACCTAAGTGGAGCTATCTTCCTTGATTTTACCGAGGCCTTTGACGCAGCAGACCATGGCATCTTGTTACAAAAAATTAAAAACTCCGGTATTAGCAATCACACACTAACCTGGTTTCAATTGTATGTATCCGACCGATCACAATATGTGTCCATTTCTGGCAGCTCCTCCCTCCCCCTCCCAGTCACCCCAAGGCTTGATACTCGGCCCCTGCTATTCACAATATTCATAAATGATCTGCCCAATGTCTGCAAAGCCTCAACTATACACATGTACGCAGACGACACTGTAATCTATACCAGCAAACCAGATCTCCTGCAGCTGGAGGCTGTGCTGCAAGAACAATTCACAGAGGTAGAAAAATGGATCAATCAAAACAAACATTTTCTAAATACTGACAAAACTGTAACGATGCTCTTTGGAACAAAACCTAAACTACATAAATTGCAAACATCCCATCTATGTGTCAGGACAAAATCAAATGGCACGCTTGTGACGGAATGGGGTGTTATCCGTCTGCGGGTGTGCTCCAATCTGACCCCCTCTTGATGGCGTCAGGCCCGACTACCGAGTGTCATGGCACTCGGCGTCTCGAGTGGCCTGAGATGACCCTGGCGTTACTTGGCGAGATGGTGCTGCCGAATTAAGTTGACCCGTTCTGCGTAGTGGGGAGCTAGGAGACCGCAGAGTGTCTCCTGCACTGTGATTTTAGCTATGAAATGACGACACCAAACGGGGCTGTATGCTTCAAGTCAAACGCAGTTGAACTGACTCTTTACTCAAATGGGACACGCATTTAAACATCTCACACACAAAGGAGACATGCCCAGGCTTGAATGGGAACTCAATTTGCATACAATGGCATGCTTGCATCATCAGATTACACACACACACAGAGCTAATGTACACAGAAATGGCATACAATTGAATTTCAACACAGCCTTTCACTCCTAGCAACCAAGGGGAAATATAATACCTTTAAATGCATCACACAATTACACATCTGAATCCACACTCATACAATACAGGATACATGGTAATACATCACACCAATAAAACCACATCTAGAAAAGGTATAACTGTTCATTTCAACACGCAAAACCGAAAGAGTCTCTAATAAAGAAAAAGGTCTTTGAAATGTCCCAGGCTGTTAGTTCTGGGGCTCGCTGGTCAGAGCCCCTATGTCTGTTCCATGACATTCCTCCCCCCTTCAAACGAGTCCGACGGACCCGGTTGGACCCACACGGGTCAAATAGGGGAAGTCGGGAGCTTGGATCTCCGGTTCCCGGCCGATTGCCGGGATAGACCGTCGGCATTCCCGTTCTGTGGCCCGGGCCGGTATTGGATAGAAAAGTTAAGAGGTTGGAGGGCCAGGCTCCACCGCAACAGGCGGCCGTTCTCCCCCGCCACCCGGTTGAGCCACACCAGGGGGTTGTGATCTGTCATTACGGTGAAGGACCGCCCGTACACATACGGCTGGAATTTCGCAGGGCCAAACCAAGGCCAGACATTCTTTCGACCGCTGCGTATCCCACCTCCCGGGGTAGGAGTTTGCGGCTGATGTAAGCCACCGGATGATCCCCCCCCGTCGTCCCCCACTTGGCTTAGTACGGCTCCCAGTCCGAACATCGATGTGTCGGTATGGACAATAAAGCGTTTGTTATAATTGGGAGCTGCCAAGAGGGGTGCTTGGGTTAGGGCGGTCTTCAGTTGTTGGAAGGCGGTTTCGCACTCCGGGACCACAGGACTTGCGGGGCAGGGTTTTCTTAGTCAGGTCGGTCAGGGGTTTGGCGAGGACGCTATAGTTGGGAACGAATTTCCGGTAGTACCCTGCCGTGCCCAAGAAAGCGAGGACCTGAGTCTTGGTGATGGGGGTGGGCCACTCCAGAATGGCTTCTATCTTGGCCGGTTCTGGACGCTGGGTTCCCCGACCCACCCGGTGGCCGAGGTACTGTACCTCGGACATCCCTATCCTACACTTCGCGGGTTTAAGGGTCAGGTTGGCATCCCTTATCCGAGCGAATACCACCCCCAGATGGTGAAGGTGTTCCTCCCAAGTCTGGCTGTAGATGGCGATGTCGTCCAGGTACGCGCAAGCGAATTCCTGGAGGCCATCGAGGAGGCGATCGATCAACCGCTGAAAAGTGGCCGGGGCGTTCTTCATCCCGAACGGCATGACCCGAAACTGGTACAGGCCGAACGGGGTGATGAAGGCCGACTTCGAGGTCACCTCCTCTGCAAGGGGAATCTGCCAGTACCCCTTGCACAGATCTACCGTGGTCAAGAAATGGCCCTGGGAGATCTGATCCAACAGCTCGTCGACTCGGGGCATGGGGTAAGCATCGGTGACAGTGCAGTCATTGAGCCTCCGGTAGTCGACACAAAACCGGGTGGTACCATCCTTTTTGGGGACCAGGACGACGGGCGAGGCCCATGGACTGGCAGAGGGCTCGATAACTCCCAGCTCCAGCATCTCCTGGATTTCAGCCCGCATGGATTCGCGTACTGCCTCCGGGAGTCTGTATGCCGGTTGCCGAAGGGGACGCTGGCCGGGGGTTTCCACCTGGTGCACGGCCCAGCTGGTGTAGCCAGGGAGTGCGGAGAAGAGCTCCTGGTGCTCTTGGAGCAGCTGCCTAGCCTGCTCCTGCTTATGGGGACCCAACCCTCCCCTAGCTGCACTTGTTCCACCCCTGGGGCCGACCGTCTATCCCGGGGAGGTCTACGGGGGAACTGTTCTGCCTCCTCGGTCGCAGGAGCGCAGATGGCAGATACCGTCTCGGGCACTCGAGGTATGCCTTCAGCATATTGACATGGAACGTCCGCTGGATCCTGGTGTCGGTACAGCTGACAACCACGTAGGTGGCTCTCCACTTGGGTGACCACCCGATAGGGGCCCTGCCAGGACGCCTGCAGCTTGTTCTGCCGCTGTGGTTTCAACACCAGGACCTTCTGCCCCACGAGAAACGAGCGGCTGCGGGCAGAGCGGTCGTACCATGCCTTCTGCTGGGCCTGGCTGCCTGCATGTTCCCCTGAACCATCGCCGTGAGTTCGGTCAAGCGCTCTCGGAGCTCCAGGACGTAACTCACGGCGGGGAGCCTTCGGCTTCCTGTCCCCCCTCCCCCCACTGCGCGCCGGACTAAGTCTAGGGGGCCTCGCACCCGTCGCCCGTACAGGAGTTCGAAGGGAGAGAACCCGGTCGACTCTTGGGGGACCTCCCGGTAGGCAAATAACAGGGGTAGGTATTTCTCCCAGTCTTTCCTCTCTTGGGTGTAAGCGCGGATGAGCTGTTTCAGGGTCCCATTAAACCGCTCGCACAGCCCGTTCGTCTGCGGGTGGTATGGGGCGCTGTGAAGCGCCTTAACCCCGCACAGACGCCAGAGCTGTTGGGTTAGCTCAGCGGTGAATTGGGAGCCCTGAATCAGACAAGATTTCCTGAGGAAACCCTACCTAGAGAACACCTGTAGGAGGCCATCGGCGACGGTGTCTGCCTGAATGTTAGACAGGCCACCGCCTCGGGGTATCGGGTGGCGTAGTCCACTACGGTGAGAATATATCTCTTCCCGGTGGCGCTGGGGCGGGGTAAGGGACCAATTATGTCTGCCGCCACCCGACTAAAGGGTTCTTGAATGATGGGCATGGGGTGAAGGGGGGTTTTCGGGTGGTCCCCAGTTTTCCCCGTTTTCTGGCAGGTCGGGCAGGTGCGGCAGTACTCCCGGACATCCTCACTAAGGCGAGGCCAGAAGAATGCTCGGGTTAACCGGTGTCGGGTCTTGGCCATTCCTAGATGGCCGGCGAGGGGAATGTCGTGGGCCAGTCTCAGGAGTTCCTTTCTGGGGGCCTGCGGTACTTCTAGCTGTTTGTGGGGAGCCCGTGGTTTCTGAGCGTCTCCCCTATTGGTGTACCGATACAGTAGCCCATCTTCCCACTCAATGCTGTCGTCCCGTCCGTCGCCGGGACCCTGGCCAGCCTGGTCACGGTACCTTTCTACGGTGGGGCCAGTCTGGGTCTGGTGCTGGAGAGTGGCTGGAGAGCTCCACGTGAGGGGGTGGTCCGGGGGAGGAGGTGTGGGTTCATCCGGTCGGGGGGGTCTGGGAGGCTTGGGGGGTTTGGGAGGTCGGAGAGGTCTGGTTGGTCTCACCTGGGTCCCGACCGGAGTGCCTTGGTCGATCCGGTGGCTTTGTTGCCGGGTGGTCACTGGGGCGGCCGCGTCCGTGGCGTAGGCTGATACCAAGCGTCCCAGGTCGTTCCCCAGGTCATTCCCCAGGAGGATTTCTGCCGGTAGTTGGTCGAGTAACCCCACCCACACGGATACCTCCCCCGACCCCCAATCCAAATGGACTCGGGCGGTAGCGAGTCGGAGCACCTTGCCTCCGGCTATGCGAACAGCGACGGTGCGGTCCAGCCGGTCCTTTCGGGGAATCAGGTGAGGCCGGGCAAGCGTGATGGTAGCGCCGGAGTCGCGGAGACCTTCGGCGGCCCGCCCGTTAATCCATACCGCCTGTCTGTGGTGTTGGCGGTTGTCGGCGGATGCAGCCTGCACGGGATCGGCCTCATGCAGCATCCCCCATTCCTCCTGTGGGTCCCAGTATGGGGATTCCTCTTGGTAACAATGAGCCGCGGGTGGGGCTCGGATGGGGCCCCGCGGAAGGGGTGGCTGGTTGGGGCAGTTCTGGCGGTAGTGGCCCATCTGGCCGCACCCATAACAACGGATGGTAGCCGTGGAAGGGGCCCGGTTTGGGACCCGGGGTGTGGGCCAGCGTGCTGTTGGCTCCGGCCGGGGAGGGGGGGGGTGGCACGGGGAGGTGGTAGGGTGGATCGGGAGGGTGGAGGTCGTTCCCCCCCGTGGGACGTGTGCGTGTCCGTATACTCATCGGCCCAGGTGGCCGCTTGCTGCACCGTCTGGGGCTTCTTGTCCCTCACCCACTCCTGCACGGCCGGGGCGGTGTGGTCGAAAAACTGCTCGAGAAGGAACAGCTGAGTGACTTCTTCGAGGGTTCGAGCCTTGCTTCCGGCGAACCAGGTCTTCATGTCCGTTGCAGCCGGTGCGCCCACTCCACATGGGTAGTACCGTGGGGCCGCCGGGAATTTCGGAATTTCATCCGGCTGGCTTCGGGGTGATGGCAAAACGGGCCAGCAGGGTTTGTTTCACCTGTTCGTAGTCCGAGCTTCTTCGTCTGGGACAGTCCTGTAGGCCTCCGCAGCCCGCCCTGTTAGTTTACACACCAGGATCCCAACCCAAGCGGCCCGTTGAACCTCGTGTAGTTGGCACGAGCGTTCAAAGTCCTGGAGGAAACTTTCTATTTCCTCCTCTGCCTCGTTGAAGCTCTTGAAGGCCTGGAAGGGCACCTTCCGTGCCGTTGATCTTTCCCAGTTGGGGTTTCCTCCCTGTTGGTACTGGATTTCCGCCAGCCGTATCTCATGTTGGCGCACCCGCTCCTGCTCTTCTTCATGGGTGATGTCCCGGACGAAGTTCTGGAAGGTGGATTCTGTCGGCGCGGCTCCGCAAGCCGCTGCCCGCTGCTGTACCTTCCTCTGTAAGGAGTTTTCAGGGCTGGACGCCTGAGCTACGATCGGTGGTGAGGTTGCAGGCAGGTCCCTGGTCTGCTGATCCAGGGCCGCCAATTCTTCGACCAGGGCATCCTTGCTCTTTGAGCCCACGGTTCCTCCACGGTCCTCCAGCATGCCCCGCAGTGTGTCCCGTTTATAATTGGCATATGCTGCCATGATGAGGGTCTTCTGGGGGTGCAGAGAGCTATCCCACCGCTGCCACCAGTGTGACGGAATGGGGTGTTATCCGTCTGCGGGTGTGCTCCAATCTGACCCCCTCTTGATGGCGTCAGGCCCGACTACCGAGTGTCACGGCACTCGGCGTCTCGAGCGGCCTGAGATGACCCTGGCGTTACTTGGCGAGATGGTGCTGCCGAATTAAGTTGACCCGTTCTGCGTAGTGGGGAGCTAGGAGACCGCAGAGTGTCTCCTGCACTGTGATTTTAGCTATGAAATGACGACACCAAACGGGGCTGTATGCTTCAAGTCAAACGCAGTTGAACTGACTCTTTACTCAAATGGGACACGCATTTAAACATCTCACACACAAAGGAGACATGCCCAGGCTTGAATGGGAACTCAATTTGCATACAATGGCATGCTTGCATCATCAGATTACACACACACACAGAGCTAATGTACACAGAAATTGGCATACAATTGAATTTCAACACAGCCTTTCACTCCTAGCAACCAAGGGGAAATATAATGCCTTTAAATGCATCACACAATTACACATCTGAATCCACACTCATACAATACAGGATACATGGTAATACATCACACCAATAAAACCACATCTAGAAAAGGTATAACTGTTAATTTCAACACGCAAAACCGAAAGAGTCTCAAATAAAGAAAAAGGTCTTTGAAATGTCCCAGGCTGTTAGTTCTGGGGCTCGCTGGTCAGAGCCCCTATGTCCCTTCCATGACAACGCTGACCAGTCACTTCTCTCAAATATCTAGGTATGTGGTTAGACCCAAATCTATCCTTTTGCCCCCACATCGAAAAACTCTCATCTAAACTTTACCCCAAACTAGGTGATCTGTACAGAAACAAATTCTGCCTGAGCCCCGCGGTAAAAAGCAGATTGTACAACAAATGCTTATGCTGGCTATTGAATACAGAGATGTAGTGTATGCAGCTGCCCTGCAAACGCACCTTCATAAACGTACTACATTGTATAACTCATTCTGCCGCTTTGTGCTACAATGTATCTACATGACTACACGACTACTACTACATAACATGACCATTGTGACATGTTAAAAGAGCTAAACTGGCCGTCGCTGGAATCTAGATGCACCCTTCACCTTTCCAACCTGGTGTTTAAGAGGTTTTCTGGGAAAGTACCACCCTACCTGAATAGGCTGCTTCCCCCAACAGTTCCCTCATCCTATAACCTCCGATCCAGAACCAGCACCTTACTTGCAATACCACACTACAAAAAGAAAGCGTCTCGATGCTCACTTTCCTTCAGAGCACCGCAATTATGGAATAACCTCCCAGATGCCATCAAATCATGCCCCAGCCTTAAGTCCCTCAAGAGCTCCCTATTAACATACTTCGATACAGAATGCACCTGTAAACATGTAACATAATGACTTTATTTCCTACATTTTTATTTTCTGTGTTAATCTGTATATTTGTGTTTGTTTTTATAGCCTGCATTTTATTACTTTGTATTTCTGTAACAACTGTAAAAATTTTCACTGCTCTTGAACCCAGGACATACTTGAAGACGAGAGAAATCTCAATGTATCCTTCCTGGTAAAATACTTTGCAAATAATAAATAAATAAACTAAAGACTAGAAATGTGTGTTTCGGTTCAGAACGAATTTTGGCCATTCTGAAGTGTGTGAAGTGTATATGTATGAGCATATCACAGAGCTTCCACAGCAATAAAACTCACAGTAATGTGTGGTGTGTATGAGCGTATCACAGAGCTCCACAGCAATAAAACTCATAGTAATGTGCGGTGTTTATGAGTGCAGGGCTGGATTAAGATCTCTATTGGTTTGGAGCTGAAAATTTTGGTGGGCTTTTTTTGGAATTTAGTGAAATGAAAACATATTTTAGGTTACTTAATAGTGCAGATACGTGTATATCTAACCAGGCAGATACTGTGTGAGGAAATTTCCATTCAGATTTCAATCATTTACAGAGTGTAAAATAACTTTTTCCCATTTTATCATCCAAACCTTTGTGGTTATATAGTTGTAAGAATATAAATTCTTACATATTCTATAGGGAATTCTTGTTAAAAATATTTAAATGGGAACCTGTTACTGCATTTTTCTGAGAAAATATACAGTTTTAACAAAACATTATTTTTAAAATTTAATATTTCCCTTGTGTTTTGGGGGATGGTGTTTTATGATTAATATGGCTATCGGGGTTATTCAGAGAGAGGTGAAAACCAGGAGAATTGGCAGGAGAATGAACAATCTAGACCAAATAGTTGATTTGGAAAGTGAGATAAATGGGAGAATTTTTCTGGTTTGGCTATTTTGACCTAGAATTTTCACTTCTTCAGTCATTCTCCTGGTTTTCACCTCTCTCTGAATAACCCTGTATTATGTATAAAATACGGAACTTACTCCCAGCGTGGGAAATGAGAAGGTGAGTAATGGCAGTGGTATTGCTCATCTTATACGTGACAAATGGACAATGCCATCG
Source organism: Leptobrachium leishanense (assembly GCA_009667805.1). Taxonomy (NCBI): domain Eukaryota; kingdom Metazoa; phylum Chordata; class Amphibia; order Anura; family Megophryidae; genus Leptobrachium; species Leptobrachium leishanense. Next base: position 124,069,379 of record CM019064.1, on the reverse strand, counting down.
CTTTGGATCTGAAAATCTATCAATAAATTTTTTTTTTCTTTTCTTTTAGATTTTACATGGTCACGTTCAGATTCTGACCTGTCCAATGACCCCTCACTTGACCTTGTGAGGTGTTTAAATTAGTGACACAGGGTTCTAAAGTCTACACCCCCAGCGCTCTTTGCTGCAGTGCGGAATTTAGGTTTTTGATGTAACAAAGTGGCTTGCCTTAGTGGCTTGTCTCTCGTTCTGTGTGTCACCCAGCACTGAGGTTCCCTTCCCTTAGATTAGACGGCCATTCTGAGGACTGTATCTAGATCAGGGTTTAGTGTGCTGCTGGGTGCCAGTCTATTGTTGTTTTCTCCCTTAACCCTTGCCCTTCTTGTTGTCCTGTTCTCTGTATCCTGTGGTTTTGTTCTGTGTATCATGCAGCCAGCGGCAATCCTGCCTAAAGGGTTAACTATCCCACATAATGGGCCCACCTTGGCCCATGCCGGGTGCCCCTCGTGACACTATGAGAGTATCACAGAGCTCCACAGCAGTAAAACTCACAGTAATGTGCGGTGTGTATGAGCATATCACAGTTTTAGTTAGCTGTGTGTTAAGTGTGATGTCATGGTTACACTTGCCAGGGAACATATTTAACCTGTTTCAGACATTGTAATCATCACTTGAATCTTATCTCTCTACAGTAGAGAGTGATCTTGGAGGGTATACTCCCATAACGATGCCACCACCTTGTGATCGTTGCAGGAAATTATGTGTCAATGAAGTTGTCGTTTAACCCCTTCACTTCCAAGTGATTTGCCAAAACTTTACTGCCAGGAACCAGTGGATTTTTGGAAAATTATTTTAAATTAATTCTACAGTGAGAAAGATTTGGGAATATTCCCTGTGTATTTCTTGCTTTAATAAACTTTTTGGCAGCGACACCTCGCCAGATACTGGCCACATAGAGTTCCTACAGTTAGAAGCGCAGGTAACTGCGGCCTGTGTCACACTGTTGGGGAATGCCACATATGTGACCTCGGCATTATGCTCTCAGCGTTAAATCTATGGGGGGTACATTCTGGAGCCCAAAATTAAATGAAATTAGTTTGCAATTGAAATTTATTTGTTGCAATCACACAGCCCCAGGTCGTGTTAACTTGATCTGCTGTGTCTGCTATCGCTGATCATGTATACACAATCACAGTAGTGAAGGTTTAAAAAAGATTCCTAATATTAGAACATTAGAGAAAAAAGTTTCTTGTAACCAAAATGACCACTTCCCATGGCTGCTCCTTCCAGCTTCTTTACATTAGCACAGAGTGAGATATCACAGACAATTACATTTCTCCCCAAGGAGAACCCAACTCTTGCTTATAAATGAGGTTTTATAATCCAATTTTCAATTTTGTTATATTTCAATACTAAATTGAATATATAGGTTTTTGAAGTGAAACGGTTAAGTTTTAATTTTTTTAACTATTCGTTAAAACTATGTAGCGCTCACTCCCGGAGGAGCCGCTGAATTTAACCTCGGGTTAGTCTCACCGCACTAGGGAATAAATATACACCAGCACTGTTGTGGATTTTATAGATTATATACTTTACTGATCCCAATAAAGCGGCATATATAATGTGAATACGGTATATGAACGACAGGATTTTGTAATGTGAGAAAACACAAAAGGAAAGTTTAACCCCTTCGTTTGAGGAGTGTAAGTCCCGCAAAAGTAATGTCCCAAAAAGGTGTGTGTGTGTGTGTGTGCGATTCAGGTACCCGGGTACTATATTCAACTGGCCAGTGAATGGATTGAGCGATTCTTCGACTAGTCACATTGGGGCCCTGTAGATTTAAACAATACTGCAGCGTGCTTTGTTTAAACTTGGACTGTGGCCTGGAAGGCCTGTCACCCATCCGCTGGACAATCTGTTCCGCTGCCCGATCAAGGATCTCTCTCCGCTTGATTATACTGGAACTCTGTGCCACCGGATCCGCTTCTCCTGCTTGTCCGATTTCGGTAACGAGAATTGCGTCCTACCGCCTGCACTCCCAGTGGATCATCACGGTCTCCTTACTCGGGGTCCAAACCGGAACGTTGTGTCTGCGCAAAACCTCTCAGCGATGTGTGGATAGGTCTCCGCCAGCACTCTCTCTGATTCTCAGCACCCGCAAGGCAGCTCCTGCTCTCCGGCCTGGTCTCAATCTCTGGCAGTCTCACGTGCGTCTTCCACCTTTCGTCGCTCAGCTCACACTGGCTCTCCTTGGCACAAGGCTGTGGATGTCCTTCACTCTCTCCCACCCACTTCCTGTCCCCGCTGCAAAGCATGATGGAAAACGTAGTCCCGTTGTGTCCAGTATACTTTACATTGCGCTTGTCTCCCTCTGGTGGCCAAACCCGAGCAATACATCAACAGAGTTTTTAAACAGCGCTACACTCTCCCCCTCCTAGAACTTTTGGGTCTCTCCAAGGAGGTGTAACATTTACATAACATTTCAACATTACATTAGGCAATATATATAGGCTCAGCAGCAAACATACAATGGGTCAGATATATGTCTTCAAGTTGACTCATGCTCCTGACTACCTCAGCTAACATAGCAGACACTTTGGGCAACCCTTCGCACTGTGGTGACAGCCTCTTCAGTGCTATGTCCCGGTGAGTCGTAGGTAAGTTTCTGAGGGGGTCGGATAGAACGTTTTGACTCTGGCTCAATCATCTCCTCTTCAGGTGGAAGTACTACAGGTATGGGTTCAGTGCTTTCGTCCACCACTGGAACAGACATCTCTTCGGAATATGATCCTTCCAGTGAAGGCATAGAACTATAATCAAAAGACACATTTTCGGGAACTACAGGAATTTCCAAAGTTTCGGGAACTTCCAATTGGAATTCAGGAGCCTCAGGCCTCAGGTTACTTTCCCACCGTTCGGAAACTGGAATGACTTCTTCAGGCTAAGGCGAGCGCACCCAGTCCAGACAAAAAATTCCTTCCTCACTATCCTTTTCACTCTCTTCGACAACCCGTGTCTGCTGAGACCGAGTAACAGGAGTCAAACGTGGAGCAGGCGGGTTCGGCAGAGGAAATTCGTCTCCAACTGGTATCCTCACAGCCTCCTTCAAAGGCAACAGATGATTTCTGTGCCAGTTTTTTAGAGGCCCAGCCTTTCCATCCGGTCGGATCTGGTAAACTGGCAAACCCGGCAGTTGCTTGCAGACAAAGTAGACTTGAGAACTCCATCTATCCGCCAACTTATGCCTTGCAGAAACACCCAAGTTCTTCAACAAAACCCTATCACCGGGTTGTAGATCCTGTATCCGAACTCTCAAGTCGTAGTTTTGTTTATTCCTCTGTTCCCTATCTCCTGAGGTCAAACAGGCTTGTTCAAACGCAGAGGCCAAATTCTTCCGAAGTCTATCCACATAATTTCTATGAGAGGTCACAGACGTCTGATCCAGAGATAGCCCAAACGCCAAATCAACCGGCAGTCGAGCTTCCCTTCCGAACATAAGACGGTACGGTGAGTATCCAGTAGTGTCACTCTCCGTACTGTTATATGCATGCACCAGCGTAGCTATGTGACGACTCCAGCTCTGCTTCTCTCTGTTTGACAATGTCCCCAACATATTTAGCAGCGTGCGATTAAACCTTTCTGGTTGAGCATCACCTTGAGGGTGATATGGTGTAGTTCGGGTCTTCTGAATTCCTAGCAGTAACAGCAATTGCCCAACAAGCCGGCTCTCAAAGCCTCTGCCCTGATCCGAGTGTATTCTCCTTGGTAGGCCATAGAGAACAAAAAACTTTTCCATCAAAACCTTCGCCACCGTAGGAGCACGTTGGTCTTTGGTAGAAAAAGCTTGAAATATTTACAGAATTCGGCCATTTCTTACCGCTGTCGCCACAAAACAACTCTACACGCCCTGGTAATCCCCGACTCGACTATTGCAATAATCTCTTATCTGGCCTCCCTCTGTCCCACCTCTCCCCCCTACAATCCATCCTGAACGCCTCCGCCAGGCTAATTCACCTCACCCGCCGCTCTGTCTCTGCCGCTCCCCTCTGCGAGTCCTTCACTGGCTCCCCATCCACTGCAGAATTAAGTTCAAAATCCTTATCCTTACCTACAAAAGCCTCACTAACTCAGCTCCCCACTACCTGTCCTCACTAATCACCAAATACACCCCAGCCCGCTCCCTAAGGTCAAACAGTGACCTGCGCCTAGCTTCCCCGCATCACCTCTTCCCATGATAGACTGCAGGATTTCTCACGCGCAGCCCCCACTCTCTGGAACGCTCTCCCTCGTGCTGTCAGACTTTCCCCTAACTTCTCTTCCTTCAAACGCTCCCTGAAAACATTCCTATTTAGGGAGGCCTACCACCCAACTCACTGACGCAACCATCAATCACTCTCACCTTACAGTCCTCTCCTCCTGTTTCCAACCCCAACCCTCCCAGATTGTGAGTTCCTACGGGAATAGGGCCCTCATCTCCTCCTGTACTGTTTGTCAAATGTTGTTCAATGTATTGTAACCCTGTCTATACTGTGCTTATTGTACAGCGCTGCGGAATATGCTGGCGCTTTATAAATAAAGAATAATAATAATAATAATAAAATGATCAGTCACTACTAGAATATTTCCCTGCCCACTAGCATCCGGCTCTAAGCACAGGAAATCAATGCACACCAAATCCATGGGTCCTTGACTTTGCAGGTGGCTCATTGGAGCAGCTCGGGTTGGTAGGGTTTTCCTCTGGATACACCTCAAACATGAATGACAGTAACTTTCAACTTCAGATCTCATACAGGGCCAATAAAATCTGTCTCGCACTAGCTTAAAAATTCTCTCTGCACCCAAATGCCCATGTTCATCGTGTAATGACCTCAGCACACCCGCTCTGTGTTTGGTGGGAAGGAACAACTGTTGGGGCTCTTCAGCATTGTTTGATGGGCCCCTTCGGTAGACCACCCCATCCAACATCTTCAACCGTTCCCACTCTTTGTATACCAATCGGGCTCCTTCTGGGGAATTTGTCAGTAGAATTTCCTGTTGGTTCACGTTTAGGGCCTTCACTGTTAACGCAATCAAAGGGTCTCTAGCCTGATCGGCTCTTAGGTCCTGTTTCGAGAAGGTAGGCAGACTTTCATCCCTCAGCTGTGTAGGATTACAATAGAACTCTGGAACAGCCGCAGCCATAACTCCTATAGCTTCTGCTTCAACCCCTCCCTTGACGCGGTGCTCCGCTCCTTGACATAATGCTTGTACCCCATCTGGAGTTAACGGAGTCCATTCTGTAGTGTAGGGCCTTCTCGACAAAGCATCTGCATCTCGATTATTCACTCCAGGGCGATACTTCAGGCTGAACCGAAACCCTGACAGAGCAGCCAACCACCGATGTCCCGTTGCATCCAGCTTCGCAGTAGTAAGGACATACGTAAGAGGATTGTTGTCAGTCTTTATCACAAATTCGGCTCCATACAGATAATCTTTCAGCTTGTCTACTACCGCCCACTTCAAGGCTAGGAACTCCAACTTGTGGGTAGGATAATTCTTTTCTGAAGGCGTAAGGCTTCGGCTCACATATGCCACAGGCCTCAATAATCCACCATATTCTTGGTATAGGACTCCCCCTAGACCTTCTCTGCTGGCATCCACATGCAATTCGTACGGCTTATGAGGATCTGCGTAAGCCAGGACAGGAGCTCGAGTTAGACTCTCTTTCAGTTTCATGAAAGCACTTTCGCATTGATTAGTCCATTCTTCTTGGATGGATTCTCGAGCCTTCCTTGGCCCTGGAGCCGACGAACTTCGATCAGAGGCCTTTGGGCCTTCTCCTGCATCTTCCTTCTGTAGGAGCTTGTTCACGGGTTGAGCTATCTTGGCAAATCCTCCTACGAATCTTCGGTAATATTAGCAGAACCCCAGGAAAGATCTAAGTTCAGTAACGTTTCAGGGTCTAGGCCAGGAAGCTACGGCTTCCAACTTTCGGGGATCCGTCGAAACGCCTTCTGCTGAAACAACATGTCCCAGATACGTAACGGAGGGTAAACAAAATTGACACTTCTCCAGAGACAGCTACCCTCTCATGGAGCCACTTCAAGACCTTCTCCAACCGTTGCTCATGTTCTTCCAAAGTCTTCCCGAACACAATAATATCATCCAGATACACCAACACTTCGATCAGGTTCATGTCCCCGACTGTCTTCTCCATTAAACCGTTTGGAACGTGGCGGGAGCCCCCGTAAGGCCTTGAGGCATTCTGTTGAACTCAAAGAACCCCAGTGGGCAGATGAACGTAGTCTTCTCTTTGTCCTCAGGATGCATTGGTATCTGATGATACCCACTTCGCAGGTCTAGTACACTAAACCATTTTGCTCCAGACAAACACTGTAAGGCATCTTGTATCCGAGGAGTGGCATATTGATGCGGAATGGTTCTGATTTAGCGTGCGATAGTCTATACAAAGACGAATAGAACCATTCTTCTTCCGAACCATCACTATTGGAGAGGCGTACGGACTCCTGGACTCTTGAATCACCTTATTCCTTTGTAGTTCATTCAGCTGTTCTCGTAGATCATCCAAGTCTCCCAGCGGAACTCGTCTTGACCTTTCTCGAAACGGCTTATCTTCCTGTAGTCGAATGCGATGCTCAGTACTCTAAGCTAGACCCACGTCGAACTCATCCTTCGAGAACAAGTCCCTCCATTTTAGGATCTGGGACTGAAGACGTTTCTTCCATTCAGATGAGATGGGAGCGTCCTTAGGATAGAACCTTTCAGCTGGAATCTCTTTGTTCACTCCCCCTCCTAAATCAGTAGGGGAGAGAGGCGTAGCGGACGCTACTTGCCCGATGGGCATTCGTGCTTTCAGGATCACTGGAGAATCATTACATACACTAACCGAGACTCTTCCTCGTGTCCGTTTCAAAGCTCTTGTGGAGATTATTTCAGGGATTACTTCTACTCCGGCTTCATTCCCATGATTGAAATCAGTTTCCAGTACCACATAGGGACCTGGTTGTGATCCGTTCAACTTGACTGAAGCCCCGAAACTCGCTACTTCTCCTGATTGCAGAACCTTCTCTGTTCCTCCCAATCTTCACAGGCACCCCACTTTGGCAGGTGCCCTCTGTTCTTCGACCATTCGCTGATACACTGGACGTAACATCGGGTGTACTCCCCTGGTAGAACCTTCTTCCATTACAATAGGAGTCAAGAGACGTCGCACCAGATCAGTATTCGTCCCCACTATCATAGAACTTCTGGTGGTCCTTTAATTTCTGTAGAGGTATGTGCTTCAAGTGCTTTTCGTAGAAGTCTCGATAGATCAACGTCACTTGAGCCCCTGAGTCTAACAGAGCTCTAGTGTAGACTCCCTCCACTTGGATTGGAACGATGGGAGAGGGACCTATCAGTTGGTCAGGAAACTTTGTCGTAGTAGCAGGAAGTTTTGACCCAGTTCACTGTACCCTGGCCTTCTTCTTGGCCTGTGTAGGTTTTGGGTGTGCATTGCTTCCCCATGACATAGGACCGGACACTAAGGGAGTAACTCTTTCAGTCCTGGCAGGCTCAGCAGTTGGCAAGACTCTGGGCCTTCTCTGCCGTTCGGTTTTGGTTTTAATTTTGGAGCGGTTTTCAACCATTGGGCACCTAGTTTGCTCCTTCACTTGGGCCCTCTGGCGTTTCCCGCCTGTGAGGTAGATAGCAGCCCTTCCAAGGCTTTTAGGAACTCTTCTACCCTATTTCCTTCAGGCCTTTGCATTGCGCTCGGAAATGACCCATTTCCCCACAGTTGAAACATCTCTTCTTTGAAGACGGAGACGTACTTGTTCGTGGTGACTCGGTTGAAGGACCCTGGCGAGACGCCATAGCAACTCCCGTTGTCCGCATATCAGTGAGGAACTTCTGCATATCGGTCTGTGTCTCTGCCACCTTCAAAGGTACTTGGCACAGGTCAGTGTGTGCTTGTTTCAGCTCAGCTTGAGCTTCTTGTACCTTCTTAACGGTTTTGTGTAACTCACTATATGCAGGAAAGGTCGGTTCTTTGGCAGTACTCTCTGTGGATATAGGAACTAACAGATGCTCTTGTCCGTCAACTTCAGATCCATAGGCATCCAACGAATCATCTTCAGTTTGCAGATATTCGGTATGCCTTACTGGTTGTGCGTAAGCTCTTTCTTCTCTCCTTAAAGACTTTTCTTCTAGCAGAGCCTCTTCCTCTCTAACAGCTCGAATCAGTTCCAGGTATTTCAATTCTCGGTTACCTTCTCTGGTTCTCAGCTGTAGCATCACAGGATCTAGAGGTTGAGCGCCCCTCAATATCTGCTGCATTCGGATTTTATCTATTGTGGCCGGTTCGGCCCCTTTCTTAAGAAGTATCTGGTGCAGAATCTTATCTAGGCGCCTCATATATTCAGTCATCTTCTCACCTTTTCGCTGGTAAGTATGTTCATACTGGTACATGAGCTCAGCAGCCTTCTGTTCGCCCAAAGACTTCCTGTAATACGTTTAGGTAATCTAAAGCAGTGCAGTCTTGCTTACTCAATTTCAGGTTTCTGACAGCCTCTGACGCAGGTCCCTTTAAGCTCTCAGTGATTCTTTGCTTCTTTTGCGCTTCAGGGACATCCCACTCATCCAGAGCCTGCATCGCCTGTTCTACCCATTCTTCAAAGGTTTCTTCTCCCGCCAGAGTTGGTACGTTTCCTGTAAAATTCCTCAACCGTCGATAACCAAAGTTAGTGTGAGGAGGGCTTGTTCTTTGACATTTAGCCAGCAGATCTCCAATAGCCACTATGAATTCAGGCCCGATCATGGCCAGCGGACTGGGCGCGGGAACACTCGCGGGATCGCCACGTGGCACACTTGGCTGAATTAGTTGAACTTCCACCTCATCGGTCAGCTTCACGCTCGCGCCCTGAAAACACACTGGAACACCCTTTCTCCACTCAAAAAGAACATACGTGTGAGAAGTATCCGGGTTCGCTTTAATGTCCAGGATTAACCCCCGATGATCTGGCGTCAGCGTGGCCACGGCCCGGCGAATCTGATCTTCGGCCCAAGTGTCTGCAGGAATATCCATGACTATGCTTAACTCTATCTGACTACTTTGCTCCTCACACCATTTGGCAGCAGTGTCTGGATCCATAATTAACCCTTTAAATGCGGTTTTATTATAGAGACTGTAATCCCGGAACGAGCCCCCACGTGTAGCGCTCACTCCCGGAGGAGCCGCTGAATTTAACCTCGGGTTAGTCTCACCGCACTAGGGAATAAATATACACCAGCACTGTTGTGGATTTTATAGATTATATACTTTACTGATCCCAATAAAGCGGCATATATAATGTGAATACGGTATATGAACGACAGGATTTCGTAATGCGAGAAAACACGCGGCGGCAAAAGGAAAGTTTAACCCCTTCATTTTAGGAGTGTAAGTCCCGCAAAAGTAATGTCCCAAAAAGGTGTGTGTGCGATTCAGGTACCCGGGTACTATATTCAACTGGCCAGTGAATGGATTGAGCGATTCTTCGACTAGTCACATTGGGGCCCTGTAGATTTAAACAATACTGCAGCGTGCTTTGTTTAAACTTGGACTGTGGCCTGGAAGGCCTGTCACCCATCCGCTGGACAATCTGTTCCACTGTCCGATCAAGGATCTCTCTCCGCTTGATTATACTGGAACTCTGTGCCACCGGATCCACTTCTCCTGCTTGTCCGATTTCGGTAACGAGAATTGCGTCCTATCGCCTGCACTCCCAGTGGATCATCGCGGTCTCCTTACTCGGGGTCCAAACCGGAACGTTGTGTCTGCGCAAAACCTCTCAGCGATGTGTGGATAGGTCTCCGCCAGCACTGTCTCTGATTCTCAGCACCCGCAAGGCAGCTCCTGCTCTCCGGCCTGGTCTCAATCTCTGGCAGTCTCACGTGCGTCTTCCACCTTTCATCGCTCGGCTCACACTGGCTCTCCTTGGCACGAGGCTGCGGATGTCCTTCGCTCTCTCCCACCCACTTCCTGTCCCCGCCGCAAAGCATGATGGAAAACGTAGTCCCATTGTGTCCAGTATACTTTACATTGCGCTTGTCTCCCTCTGGTGGCCAAACCCGAGCAATACATCAACAGAGTTTTTAAACAGTGCTACAACTATTTTTAAGAAAGGTTGCCAGAAAAATAAAAAAATTGCAATTACCGTTATTCAAATGTACACAGGCATCGAATTATAAAAATCTATTATTTCTGTTTGAAATATTAAATAGCTAAGAAAGTTAAAAAGGCAGTTGATTTTAGCTTTCACATGACAACAGTCATTCATCTTACTTTATGACAATATCAACATTGAAATACTGATAATATTAAGTAATAATTGGCTAAATATTGGCATTAGCTAATTATTTAGATTTTTATTAAGCCACACTAAACATGCAGCCTATTATAGAAGAGAAATGATATTACTGCTTAATGAGATAAAATCAATGCCTACACGAAAGGTTCTACAATAATTAAACCTTTAGAATTAATAAAAGCTGCGCGGTCTTTGACATTACTACTGAAAACCATTGTAGCATGAATTATATTTCATATGGCTCTACAAATGAAGAATTATGGAAGAAATCCTAAAGCTGATAAATTATAGAATGTTTTATTTTCTTAAATTAAACTATTTTATTTAACATTTTCCAGAATTAACATTACATTAATTTTCTTATCAAAACTATCTCATTTGGTTTTTACTGATTTAATTTCAAGTAAAAATGTAAAACAGGATTTCATAAGTTTACAGCAAAGACTCTAGGGGTTCTATTCCAAGGTTGGCAATAAGATAATGTCTCGAAGTTATGTATAATCTTATCGCTGGGAATCTTTCTTCCTGGGCTTGCACCTTGAGCATAGCTTCCCTAAAATAAATTAACATCTCCTGTACCTTGTATAGGAGCTGTTAATTTGTACCTCAGAATAGAAGAACGAGCTTTTCCAGAGATTTCATTCTTCTGATCTGGAGACGGTATTTAATTCTTTCTCCTTAATCAGTGGATCCCAACCGCGGTCCTCAAGTACCCCCAACAGGCCAGGTTTTAAGGATTCCATTGGGGAAATACAGACTGAATCCTGCAATCACTGATCAGCAAATTATATCTCCTGTGCTGTGCTTCAGCCATCTGGAAAACTTGACCTGTTGGGGGTACTTGAGGACCGCAGTTGGGAACCACTGTCCTAAGGCCCGTGTCAGACGAACACAGTGATCACGTCCGTGTTGCTGCACATTTTAACGTCCTTCATAGCATAAAATTATGATCAATAGAGACCCACACATGAATTACGTCCGCACAGAAGTGCAGACGCACAATGCACGTGGCACCAGACGCAATTTAGGCAAGAACATCAAACCGCTAGGACGGACGCACAGAGTGCGCCATGTCCGCGTAGCTTTGTGTGTGAGTGATGCAATGTAGTCAGACAGAATGCATTTTTGACGTCCAGCATTTTTGACGGACAAAATGGTTTCTCATATCATGTATCAATTTTTTTCATTTTACATATTAATTTTATTTCCCATCTACATCAGTCAAATAAAACGGACCGTGTGCTGTACGTCAGTTGTGCACGGACGCACAGTGTGCTCAGAATGCGTCCAGCTGACAGCCTAAATGCTCGTGTCCAGGGATTTTGTATTTGTAGAATCACTTAACACATTCTAGAGTCTGCCCCCAAAAATCTATTACTCACCTCTCATGTCATTGTGGAGAGGGCAGGGCAATCCGCCGCTTCCTCTCACTGGGAGCAGAGTGACACTGGGAACAAATAGCTTCTAGTCCCCCTCTGCAATCCATTGCGATCCATCTATGGCTCCTCTTCAGTCTCAGCCTCCTTTGAACTCCAGCAGCTGATATCTGCAATGGTGCACTTCCTTCAAGGGCCAGGCACTAATAAAGTGTCTACCTCAAAATAGGTACGTTAAAATTTATAAAAATCTGCTGGTTAACATTTTTTAGCTTACAGTCTCCCTTTTAGCACAAGTCTTGGGCCCTGGGAAAGTGTATGGGCACATTTCTATAATAATACGTTTTTTTCTTACATTTTCCTAGGACAGATTCGATAATCGCAACAATTATTTTCTACCCACTCAAATACATTTAGTGTTAAAAGAGTTTTAGATTTTCTTTGTTAAAATTGAAACAATAGAAATAATCTTATGAAACAGTGAACAGGTAATTGGCATTGCCTGTTGTTATGTAAGTCTACATTAGCAAGTGAATACCAGTTAGGAGAATATTGGTAATATTATCATAGATACTGAGGACTCAAGCTATCATAAGTAGGCTGTGTTCTGTGTCTGTATATTCTCAGCAGTGATTTTGGGACATATAGGTGTTTTGGATGCTATAAATAGTCGTTCTTAGCAGTGTTTCTTTTTTCATGAGTATATATTTTTAGTAAAATATTTTAAATATATTGGTAAAATAAATTAAAGAGTACACTGCCTGGCCAAAAAGAGTCACACACTCTAATATTTTGTTGGACCGCCTTTTGCTTTGATTATGCACACATTTGCCGTAGCATCATTTCAATAAGCTTTTGCAATGTCACAACATTTATTACCATCCATAGTTTCATTAATTACTGTTCAAGATATTGCATTGATGATGGGGGAGTCGGAGCTCTGTGTAAAGTCTTCTCCAGCACATTCCAAAGATCCTCGATGAAGTTAAGGTCTGGAATCTGTGGTGGCCAATCCATGTGTGAAAATTATGTCTCATGCTCCCTGAGCCACTATTCCACAGTTTGAGTCCAATGAATTCTGGTATTGCCATCTTGGAATATGTCCGTGCCATCAAGGAAGAAAAAATCCATTGCTGGAAAAATCTGCTCATTCAGTATATTCAAGGAGTCAGCTGACCTAATTTTTGAGTATATAACGTTGCTGAATCTAGACGTGACCAACTGTAGCAACTCCAGATCATACACTAAGGGGGTTATTCAAAGAGCACTGAAATTTCAGGGAAATTTTGGTGCTCTTCTGTTTGGCGCACTTCGGCGATTTCAGTTCAAAGACTTGTCGAAGTCTGCTGAAATCAAATATTTCAACTAAAAAAATCCAGAAAAATACCAAAAACATTCTAAATAAATAAATAAAAAGGATTTTTGCTGACACTGAAAAGAATAAATGGTTGAATAACAAATTAATATAAACAACAATATTTTTTACATTGAATCCCTTGGGATTTTTAAAACCTGTCAAACTGAACCACAGAAAATCTGGGCATTTCCCTGACGCGTCAGTGTAGTTTGGCGTTCTCTGAATAGATTAACCATTACTTCTCTATGGGACAATTTCAGTGCTGCTACAGATTGCCGACTTGTGTCGAACTGCACCGTATTTCGCTGGCAATTCGCCAGTATTTGGTGAATTGTCAGCTTTCTGAATAGCCGAACTGCCACGAAATTGCACAATACAGTGAAATTCACCGTTTGGTGCAATTCGGTTGTAAGTTTGGCGCATATTGAATACCCCTTTATGTGTGATTTTAAGTGCTTCTACACTAGGCGGTGACTTTATCTTGGTCAGGCAGTGTACAGAGTATTTATTTTTTAAGAGGATCACTCATATTCACAGTTATTTCAAAATTACTAAACGTAACCATATTTTGGAAATACATCATAGATATAACGAAGAGGCCTTTTAAATTTGTATAAAAAAATTATACAATCAGAAAACCAATACTTTTATCTACATGTACATATTGCAAATATTTTTAATGTAAGGCAGATTTGCACTGACATGCACATTTTCATAATCCTGCTTTATTTTTCTGATGTTTAGCTTTCCGGCAATGTGAATGTTGCACCACGTAGCAATGTGTTATACATGTTACAGATTAAAAGCTGAATAAATGTGACTGTGCCTCTATTTGAAATGACTGTGCTATAGAATAAAATATACAAATACATAGTCATAAAGAAAAGCTCCCATCTAAAGGAAATGCAATAATAAGATTGTCAACGAATTTAACTATGGCTGAGATTCATTATGGATTGCGATAATTGCAATGGCGAATGACTTGGCTGAGAGCTAAACAATGGAAATCACAATGCCATCAGATACAAAGGCACCACATATGGAAGTAACTAGCAATATAAATCATGGTCACACAGGCATAGTGTATTATTGTGGTTTTTATTGTCCAAGTCAACTCACTGGTGTCAGGAGAAAGAGTCACCCAGCACACAGACAGAACCCAGTTAAGCAAGGAAACCCATAATCTGACCGACTGGTCTTAAGAATGGCCGGTACTAGGCAGAAAAAAGGATATGAACTATACATAGAAGTACTGAACCCACAGGGACAATAGAGATTTTGCAGAACAAATAGAAAGCCACAGGTCGATCCATGGAATCAGTATAATAAATAACCATACAGAGAATATAGAGAGAAAAAAAAGTCCAAATACCATAGCCAGTGTCAGTACACAGAATTGATATAAACCAAACAGGGACAAGAGCTGAACCAAGAATACATAGCCAGACGTCAACCTGAGGGATAAATAATACTGGAAATCAGTGGAAATCACTGGAAACGCACTGAGGGGTCACTAGAAACCACAGAAGGGCACAGAACTCATTCAGTTGCTTTGAAGCCCTCCTAGGTCTCTGACAAGGTGCAGCAGTCCTTGATGCTAGATTGCCAGAATGGTGCCCACTCTGTCCAGGAAACCTTACTGCAACACCAGCTGGCATGACAACAGGATCCTACACTTTTTTTTTTGGGAACGTATTTTACCAGGAAGGATACATTGAGATTTATCTCATTTTCAAGTATGTCCTGGGTGGCGAGTATGTACCATTAGGTGTCTTGCCCAAGGACACTTACTTGAGTGGGGCTCTTGACAGGATTCAAACCTATGTCTCCACTGTCTCCACAGTCGTACAGCAGTGATGTTACCTCTACTTCACTCAGCCAGTGGAGTACACTTTGATTGGTGGTGGAATTATGGCACTACTATGACACCATAGATATTAGTGATTATTAGATGCTTTGAGCCACAATTTTGTTATCTGGTTATCAGATGAACACTTGGCTTTTGATTGTATTATGATATAACTCGACAAATAAGCTATAAAAAATACCGGAGAAGGAAAAATAATTTAAATTTAATCATCACTGGTCAGGATAAATAGTTTAGTATGACTTGAAATTTTAGATAGTAGTTCAGGAATTTGTACACAAAACATTGTAGGAAACATAAACACATAAAAAAATAAAGTAAATCTCTGTGAATTTTGACTACGTATTGTCTAGGCACCTTATGTATCTATGTATCACGGTATTTAGATAATGCACTGAAACAATGTGTATTTTTTCTTTCACTGTTCACGTTCTAACTATTGTCACAAAACCAATATTTACTCTCTTTATGTGAGTGGTAATGTATTGGTGTATTGCACTGGAGAAGAGATGAATGACACATCAAATTATAATTTTTTTCTTGCCTATATTGATAGATTATGCCGACAATTCTGTAGCATTATTTTAAATTAAATCAAGGCATTTTGTTATTTTACTCCAGATTTTCTGTTCACATCACAAAATTGAAGTCATAAAAGTGGTAAATTGAGAAATGAAGACCTTCCATTTCATAGATAAAATGTCACAGCTTTGTAAGTGACACTTCATCATTACCTCACCTCAGTAAATTTTAATGAAGCTTTTTTGTAGGCACAATACAACAGAAAAGAAGAAAAAAAAGAACCAACAAAAACAAACAGACATTATAATGTCCATGTAATGGCAGCTACTATGTTGTACTAATACTTCAGATGTAGCAGTTCTACCATAAACCTTATTATTACCTTATCATTCAATATTTGTTTGTTATTTATAACAGATATCTGATGCCACTCTCGTTTATAATCTGGTTTGAGGCACAAATGATCACTGCGTTATCTACAGGAAATGAGTTCACAAACATTGTCACATATGTTCTATTGCTTGGTTACATTTTTGCACACAATAGTTTTTGAGTACATGTGCCTTCCCAAGCATCAGGAAATAGATAATAACATCTTCCCATTAATTAAAAAATTTAATAGTTAATTGCTACCTTCCATTTTAAGTAATTAATGCGATTACCTGTAGTACAAGCAAAATGTTATGGTCAGGGTCCAGTTTAGGACAATGACAAATATCATAGTCAAAAAGCTAACAGATCGCAGATTTTAAAAGGTACTTAAAAACAACTTTAATTTCTGAACAGGTAACGTCAGAGTCACTATAACTCTTAAAAGTCTAGATTCCCTGGTACACCTAGAGTTGAACCAGGAGATCTCACACGAAGGCTCTGGCTTGAAAAATGCAAAATTCAGCAATACTAATTTCAGTGAAGGAGATCAATGTGATTCCATCCTATACAGGTAATGGTACTAGAATTCATGTCAAATTGAGAAATTGTAGCACTGAAACAGTAGCCAGTGTTCTAGTGTAAAACTAAAGTATGCAGTCCAACTAATGATATTTTAGCCCACGGCACACAATTTTAAAATATTGTGTTACACATGAGAAAGAAATCTAGACATAGAAATCCTCTACAAATTAAAAAAACTGTAGCTTCACAAAGTCAGAATTGACAAGGCTTATACAGATAATGGGGCACTTCACAAGCTTTGGGTGAGTCTCATGGAGCCTCACTTGAGTAAGGAGATCCCAGAGGAAACAAACATGAAACACCCCCATTAAAGTCCTTACTAGTGATGAGCTGAACACCCCCCGAGTTCGGTTCGCATTCGAACTTTCCAAATGTTCGAATTCGAACCCGAACTCAATACAAGTCATTGGGACTCAAAATTCGATTTTTAGAGTGCCCTCCAAGAGGGCATATATGCAAGATATTTGCCATAAAAGGTGTATGGGGGTCCGGGTAGTGCCCTGGGGGACAGGAAACAAGGACAAAAAGTAAAAAAAAAAGTTTTTAAAGGGACAGTGAGTTTTCCATGAAATAAGGGTTAAAAATAAAAACGAAAAATTCCTTCAAATATCATGCCTAGGAGGTCCCCTTAACCTGCCCGTGAAGTGGCGGATTTCTAGGATGTATAGAAACATTTAAAAAACAAAAAAAATGACGTTTCAAATGACGGTAAATGCTTTTCCTTTAATCTATCCATAAACAACTGCTTGGGGCGGCAGCCTGCATGAAAAGACATTTTAGGACGCGCAGAAAAAGTTTAGTGATTTTTTGGCTAAATTATGGTGAAACTTATGCAGGCTTTGGATGAAAGTAACAATAAGTGGTGCTTTAAAATTGGGCTTTTAGCGTCGGCAACAGTGCCGTCACACAGTAACCCCTCTGAGGATATGAATCTGGTACAGGCGTCAGTGGCAGTGCACCCAAATATTGTGCCTTTGGTGCCAGGCCAGCAAGTGCCATCATACAGTAACCCCTCTGTGGTATTGTGGAAGAGTGCAGGGGTGGACAATGCGGTCAGCGCCGGTGCTAGACTATTTTGCGCCCAAGGCAAGACCAGCTACTTGCACCCCCCCAAAAAACGACACAACATGAAACTGCTAAATTTCTTTTTATTTAAGAATAAAGTTTGAAAAGCACCAATAGTAAAGGTAAAATAAATATAAATAAACTGTATTAAACCATTTTAAATTAACTCTATTAAACAAATTAAAATTAACTGTATTGAACAAATATAAATTAACAAAAAAAAAAGAGTTGTCACGTAAGTTTCAATTTCAGACACATCAAAATTTCACTTTGCGTGCCTTATCCTTTGCAAATTTTCATCATGCGTATATATATATATATATTGCCCAGGCCAGCTCACATCATGCTCACAGTTACAGATGCGCCATCATGTGTATATATATTGCCCAGGCCAGCTCACATCATGCGTATGTATATTGCCCAGGCCCAGGCCAGCTCACATCATGCATATATATATATTTCCCAGGCCAGCTCACATCATGCTCACAGTCACAGATGCGCCATCATGCGTATATATATTGCCCAGGCCAGCTCACATCATGCGTATATATATTGCCCAGGCCAGCTCGCATCATGCGTATATATATATATATATTGCCCAGGCCAGCCCACATCATGCTTATATATATTGCCCAGGCCAATCCCCTGGTGGAGATAGGGGGTTCATTTGAACCCCGATATCTCCAGGCATCTAGGGGGTCATGGAGGGTGTCAATCGAAAGGCCTGAGCATGGCCTTTCGAATGATACCCAACATGACCAGGTATAAAGTAAAAAAAAAGAAAAAAGAAAATAAAAACATGTATTTTTTTTGTGTGTTATTTTTATTAATGCAGCAATATTGTTCACATTTCAATTATAATGTGAACGATGATGCACTAATGATTTTTTTCTATGGGTTGCGTTTGCTATAAATCACGTAATTCCCCCCACAAAATGTAATAAGTCCCCATTTCTAATTTTTGTACAAGCGCACCCCATAGAAAACATAACCGCAAACGCTTATGTGCTAAAATGTGAAAAAAAACACGTTACACACTGCAGATGATTAAAAATTATATTTTTATTGCATTTTTGTCATAATATACAGGCAGGACATTACGTATACATATAAAAATGATATATTATGAATCTGCGGAGTCTGCCGGAAAGAACGATATCTAATATGTCTGGGTTATTTAATAAAATGTGGCTTCAAATCGCGTTTAAACATGATGAGCAACAGCGTTAAAAATGAGCTGAGCACACAGCAGTGAAATGCAGCATATTAGAGGAAGATTTAGTAGAGAAATTAACACGTCTCAGAAGCAGACACCACACCCTCAGTATAGTCTACATACATACAAAGTATCAAATTCATTAGACCAGACTAAAAACACCTGTTGTTTACTGTTTGAGAACACAGGTCATTTAGAGGTGAGAATCTTTGCACGTACACCGTTTTTAATTCAATATCTAATAAACCGTTGCTTATAATATTCTGCAGTAAAGAGTCTCTTTATTTCTCGATTTTTTTGTATTTTTTATACTTTTTTCAAAATTATTTTTTTTTGCGAACTTGAACCGAACACGCCAAAAAGTTCGAAGTTCGCAAACTTGCGAACGGCCAAAGTTCGAATCGAACTCCGAAACTGATCGAACCGAACAGCTCATCCCTAGTCCTTACCAGTCCATTTAAGAACTGCAAGATCAATTCCTTTAGCCTATTAATTTCAATAAAGGTCCAAATCAACAGTCCCATTGTATTGTCAATGTTAAGCAGTTAAGCAATGTTTTGTGAATCTCATATCTCTTACTGTCAACTCTTACAAGGAGCTTAACTGCTTAGTCTTTTAAGGATGCTAAAGACCTTTAGTGCATCATGGCCAATGCCAACTGGCTCTTCAAGTTTGTCAAACTGCCTTGTGATCATAAGTTTGATTTCACACTTTGTCAGTTTTCTGTATTGGAAATACCTCTTTACTATAACTTAGATTTTTGTCCTGTGTAGTGTTCTTGACATATAAATTTTATATGGTCAGCAGATAATAGGTACACGGAGCATTTCTTTATTCAGCACAATCAGTGCTTAATAAATAACTGCTCTATGTACCTACTATCTAGCAGTTCTTTTTTCTACTTTTCATATTAAACCACAGGGAAATTGTACAGCGAACAGGCAGCAGCATAAGTGGCTTTTCTTACAAATGAAATAGTTCCCAGTCTCCTTATGTGATCACTCCGCGGCACTGTGCTATCTCGCGGCCCCTGAAGCGCAACCCTCCATGGAGTCCTATGGACTCCAGGAGGTGATATGGCAGCACAGAAGCGCTACCATGAGTATCCCAGTGGTTAGCGCTGCATTCTGGGGCAAGGTGCTGAGGTAGCGCCTGCCCCGGAATAGTAACATGGAGACACTACAGGGGCATGGTTTACCCGTTACCATCCCCATTTTAGCACGAACTACGGATTAGAACCCTGAATGGGGAAAGACCAAAGCTTAAGTTTGAAAAGGCTAATCAGAGCGAAAAATGAAAGCAGCTGTAAGAGAAAGTTTGTAGAGAAAGCTGTAAGAGAGTTTAGGCCTGGGACTGGGTGGGAGGGTTGGACTGCAGAGTGGAGAATGCAGTAGCTGGGATGGTTGAGAATAGTGTGCTGTATGGAGAAAGAGATGGAGATGTAGGGAGGGTGGGCTTTGTATGAGAGGTATTTATGACATGGGGATGGAGAAGCAAATTGATGGTGAGAGTTTAAGAAAAAGGGAGGGAAAATTAAAAAAGATAACTAATCAGCCAGAGACGAATACATAAATACAAATATAAAATAGGATTAGAGCAGAGTTAGTGTAGTAGCATGGCAGACGACATGTACATAGCACGATACCTTGCTTTGCTTCAGAGTGGAAAATCAGGATCTGGTATGGTTGTAGATAGATTTTATTATGCCAATTAAAATGCAAAATGAAGTGTAAGTATTTGAATGCATTCACACTTTACCTTACATGCCCTGACATTCATATTATGCATACTCCTCACTTTCGAATTGTGTTTATTTGCAGGTTTAGAAAGTGGAATTTCTTTTTTCCTTCGTGGCTTATTGAAAGCTTTTCTTTGATTTACGGTTTGTGTTCTGAAGTCTATAAGCATCCACAGTGGTGATTGTGAGTATTTTGTTTTATATGTTTTATTTTTTATGATTTATTAAGTGTGTTCTAATCCTTCGTGTTTGCTTTTATGAACTGAGATTGATGATGCTTGTTCTGGTTCTAGACCATTGAAATTGTGCATTTGATCCAAGAAGGATAGCATTTCTTTTCATTGCTTTGCAAACTATTCATAATTTTCCTATTTCAAATGCAAACTGTTTTGGCATATTGCCCAGATTTGAAGTACATTAGCTTGTATGTCTGCTGTTTTATTGATATTGATTTAACTGTATTTTATTATAGCATAGATAATCGTTTTATTTTCTCTTTCCTCGAGTTGCAGTATCCTCGCAGCAAAGAAGGAAAGAGCATTATGTCTTTAGGTTTATACAATGAATGCTTATTTTCCCTGCTAGTGTCTGTGACTGATAATCTCCAAGAGGAACAAGATTAATAAATGATTATATGTCTGCTCTGCAGAACCAGAGGCTCTTGTGATAAAGCTCTTTAAAAAAGTTTTCAATGACAATAAAAAAATATATTAGGTTCAATGACTTTTTTGTATACTCATAAGTTGCATTAAAAGGTGCATAAATATTATAGGAGCACTCTGGACAAAAAATGACCCCCCCCTTTATTTCCCATTAAATAACTGTGCTATGGGCTCCTGGAGTCCAAAAGACAAGAAGGAGACTGGAAACTATTTGTTTCCAGTGTTCTGCTGCTTGCACTGAGAGACTGCAGAGGATGGCACAGCCCTCTGCAAAGCACAACCTGGTATAAGTTTGGGATGTTGAAATTTCTGTATTAACTAATTTTACAAAAAGCAAAACCACTTAACCCCACTCTGAGAGATGGCATTCTATGATAAGCCGATACCAGTGGCACCACTGGTATCATTCAATGGCTTGAGCCACTGAGAGCAGCCTGGCCAGAATAGAGCTATTAACGGTGAGCTGCAAATGGAAATAGGATCAGCTCTTTTCCAGTTGTAACTCCCTATTAACAGTTGGGTTTTGATCAAGCCCATTATTTTTTATTTGCCGAATAGTGTCCCATATATATCATATTTCATAGTGAATTGCTAATATTATTTTCAGGACCATTCTATATAGGTGTGTGGACCAATATAATAAGTTAATTGTAATTATAGTGTTAGGCTTGTTTATTTATATATTTTTTCAATATTAACCCCTTTATTCCTGAGAGTGAGATAAGTCAGGTCTTCACGACTATTCCTTCCTGACCATTAGGTGCGCAATCTCAAGTTATCTCGATCTGCAGCTGGGTTGGCCAAAAGCAAATCAAATTTGTTTGTTGCAAATTCATTTGGGCTCCAGAACATGCACCTAAAGTTTTATTTATTTATTGTGTAAATTCTTGTCTGAAAACAGTCAATTGTTGTTTTTTTTTTGCCCCCCCTAGCGGCATCCCGAGTGTGGCTCGGGGTTAAATTCCTATGCTGGAAGCAGTAACCCCAAGCAACACTTGTGATGCCGCTGGATAAATCACCTCTACCTGCTCTCCCTCGAAGTCCCCAGCTGCCTCCTCCGGCGATCGCGACCTTATACTTCCTGGTTTACTCCTCACGAGAAGGAATCCAGGAAGTAAAATGCACCGATCGCTGGAGGAGACTGCAGAGATCAGCGAGGGAGCGCAGGGAGAGGTGATGTATACAACCCGAGTGTGTCTCGGGGTTACTGCTGTGAGTGCTGAAATTTAACCCCGAGACACACTCGGGAACACCGTCAGGGAGGTTAAAATCAGCTGGGGAATGTCTGTGACAGACTGTCCCCATTTGAGAGTGCACAGAGCCCTGAACTGTAGTAACAACATTAGGCCAGCAGCTGGTGACATCTGCCTGCAAAATAGGATATTACAGTAATAAATACATTGGGAATATTCACAAATATTTATTGCTGTATGCTACCACTGGTTCCTGACAGTGTTTTTTTTTTTTAACTGGTTTGTTGTGAAGGGGTTAAATCAGTCAGGAGCTATGAGACAGAACTAAAATGAAGAACCCGTATCGTAACATTGCTATCATTCTTTAACATCCAAGACCAACTCCCCTTTCCATTTCTGAACTGATTCCATTTAGCAAATTTTTTTTATCACCTATCACCCTGTGTTTATTTTGGGAACAATGATAATAAATAAGGCTTTGCATCTTTCTTAGGTTTTAGTATCTAGTGACAGTTGATGTTTTACTCTGTCACTGTGAAATGTGTAAGATGAAAAGGATATGAATGTAGAAACAAGATGACCTTATTTGAAGTAACTTTTTGCGCCAATCGTTAAACTTTTGCGCACGCAAATCACCAGTGGAATTGCAATCCTCGCGGCTTTTTTCTTCCACCGATCAATTGCACGCACAAATGCAGTCTCAGTGCCGTCTCGCGCAAAAATCTTTGCGTGCGCAGTTTTTGGCACCCATTCAGCCAATCAAAATGAAGAAACCTATCAAACGCAACTGAATTGCGTCTGGCAGGGGCATCAGAGATGGGTTCTGTGTCTATGATGCAAAATGAACACATATGCTACAGTAATAATACACACACCTGCCATCATCCATTATGTTGTTGCTGCATTCCTTGTTATGTGCTGTTTTTTTTCTTCGGGTTGTTCAGATATGTTGTTACCACCAGCTTTTTGCAGTTGCTAAAATTATGCACGCAAAGGCTATGCGGTAATTACGCAGATGGTATTACAATCTATTTGCGGTATCAGTGCACATTCGCATTTGGGCTCATAATGTTAAGTATAGGACTTGCGCAGTACAGTAAGCTCGCGCAGGTTCACCCGCGGTAGACGATTGCACGTGGTTGTTGCACTGACTATGTAATACGGCATTTAGAGCAAAGTGTTTTAGCCCTCGTGTTAACAGTTTTTTGAGCCGGCGCAATGTTTGCGTGAAGATTGTAATTTAGCCCTTAGTGTGCACTAATGAATCTTGAACACCAACTACCGTGGACCAGGTGATCTGTTGGTGGGTTGTCAAGTGCTATCTTCTAGCGCAGGGGTCAGCAACCTTGGCTCTTTGAAGTTTTGGGAACTACATTTCCCATGTGGATCAGTCAGCCTAATGGGTGACTGAGCATTGTGGGAGATGTAGTTCCCAAAGCATCAGGGAGCCAAGGTTGCTGACCCCTGTTCTAGCGACTCGCGTTAGATTTTTCATGTAGCGTTGACATTTTAGCTCACACTAGGTGATAGAGCCCAATATGTTTTTCCCCATAGTTTTATCAGAAAGAATTAGCTTGAAATTTCTCTTGTATTCAAGTATGCCTTGTGATAGGCCAACAAAATAATATGCTAAAACCATTTTACATACATTTTGACTCAATTAATATTTAGTACACTATAATTTACAGTTGGTACAAGTTTGACTTGGAGAAACAGGGAAACCATCCTTTTCAGAGACCTACTTCTGGAACATTTGATTCCTTCTGCAAGGGTATAAATGTGCTGTAATAGCCTGTTTATTTGTCTCTTTATAGCTCATTAACTGTACCTTGCATGCACTACAACGGTTTATGATGGAAATTTATTATATTTCAAATTTGACTCTAGACATGTTCAAGAACTGCATTTTTACATTATGCAAATGGATGCGAATCCACAGAGAAGCTGCACAATTTCAACCTGGTAATCAGGTATACAGCATATACTTAAAAGGTTTGTGGGAAAATGACAGTCATATCATGTAAAGATCAGGAATTTAGATGGTTATTAAAGCAAAAGTCCCTATGCCAGTTGAGCCAATAACAGGGTGCAAGATGTAGCAAACTTTTTTAGTTAGCTGAGCCTAATTGAATGATCGCAGCTCGGCTGGAATAGCTGGGGAGTCGTTAGTGTTGAGTGTGGCTGTTATACATAATGTCTCAATTATTTATTATAAAAGGCACACTTGGAATAGGGCCCAAAGTATTTGTTCTTTTATTTCGAAGATATGGCAGTGAAGTGGAATCAGGCTGGAAGATGGTCGATATTATGAGCCAAGCGGCCATCTTGTTCAGAATATTGGTTCACTTGCAAATAACTAGATAGATTTCACTAGACATTAGAATGAAGCTTACATAGAATTTTAGGAATGTGGTAGATTAGCAGAGAAGCAATAAAACTGAGAGAAATCCGGCCAACTCTTGGCACGGAAAGACAGGATGACAAATGGATACTACAAGGTCACTGAGACCCGCAGTAAGACAAAGAGAGCGTAGAAACCAGAACATGCTTTATCTGTAGCAAAAAAAACATAGCCTCTAGGGAGGTGGGCACGGCCCGGATTTAGTGCGGCAGCAAATCACAGACTGTCAGACTAACATGAAGCTTGCCAATTTACGATCAATGTATGGAATTCCTTTGTACTAACAATGGGAGGTATTAACCCACGTGGGGTGGAATAAAGTGTCATCGGGAGGTGGGTTAATTGGGATGTACCTAATTATGTATTTGAGGTATAAAACCCCTTGTCGGGGGGGAGACGGGGCTCACTCTTTGCGATTCAATCCTGTGTGAGCATTTGTGTGACGACACAATAAAGTTTGCCTTTCCTGAAGAGACTCGTGTTCAGACAATCCTTGCTTGTGTCCGGTCCGGCGCGGTCCAGAAAGTGAACCTTGTGATTCCGGTTACATTCTTGGGGGCTCGATAGCCGGGATACACGCCCTTTCCGGCATAGGCAACGGCTGCTGAACACTGTAGCGGTTGACTGCAGGTGCAAGTGATCCCGTCGGTTGGGCGTCCGTTGAAGGTGACCTGACATCTGAAGCTGGGACACCACCGAGTCTGAGGAAACAGCGAGCAGCGCAGCGATAGGTAAAGTGTCTTCTGTGTTTGTATGTGTATCAGAGATACCGGTATAAAGGGAAACGTCTGGCCATAGTCGGATAAGGAGACCCGCGGCCACGGTCTCGTTAGCATATTGAACCCGCCGCACATAGCACGGGGCCAGAAAGTGGCCAGCGCGTGTCTGGACCCGGGGGATCAAATGTTAACCAAAGGGTAGTTCTGTAAGAGAGGGAGAAAGTAGCCATGTGGAGTTGCATAGTCATAGTCAGTGTTTGTAAACAGAGCTTCTGCACGTGGACCAGGAAAGGAGGAGGGATTTCTGTGACTGGGCTGAGAGCCCTGAGTCAGTGCTAGTGTGTACGTCGTGTAGTGAAGGGGGCCAATTGAGGTCAGCGGTAGCTGCAGAGATAGTGGTGCCGGGTGGGTAGATTGCCCATAGGCAAATTGGAATTGCAGACGGGAGTGTTGTTATAGAACGGGGTGCACATAGTCACAAGCAGGCAAGAGTTAGAGTTCAATTAACAGGGTATAAGGAGCCAAAAGGAGGGACGGCGTGCCCTCGGCTAGTAGAAAGAGTTGAATTGTTTAGGTTTTGTTGTGTGCTGAAAGTATCTGGTACAGTACGTGCTGTGAGTGAATTGAATGCTGTGAGTGAACGAGCGCCTACTCGCTCTGCGAGAAAGCAAACTTGAGTGCGGACTCCCGAAGTACGTTTCCGGCTCAGGCGACTGCAGTCCGGCTACTGATGGAGGAAGCGATTCAGACACGTGAGAATTGTTGGCTGAAGTACCAGACCGTAGATTCTAAGTGCTTTTTGCTAAAAAGTGGTATTTGCATTGTAAAGAGTTTACTGATTTTCTGAGAAAAGTAACAATGGGTAACGGGTCATCCAAACCCAGTAAGGTAAAGAAGGGTGAGACGCCCTTAGAGTATATGGTGCGGAATTTTGAAGCGTTATATACAACGCATGACTATGGTGTGGAGTTAACTAGGGAAAAGCTGACATTAATGTGTGCAATTGTGTGGCCACTGTTAGTTTCTGAATGGCCAGAGCAGGGGTCAATGGACCCCGAGCTAATACAGAGAGTGCATTCCCAAGTCACCGGGAAATGCGGACATCCTGAACAGTACCCGTATATAGATATATGGAGATACTGTGTAAAAGATAAAAGTCATTTTATCATGTTGGCGGGACAACACAAGAAGCAGGTACCCCCAAACAATAAAGAGAAAGAGAGATCAGTGTTGGTAGAACATCCAGAGGAAGGTGACTCCTTGCCCCCGCCATACCCGTCATGTTACGGGGCGGCTAGAGAAGCTTTGAGTGCCGCGATTGCGCGGGCGGAGAGGGGGGAGCAGGCAGCTGCTACTTCCCGGCCGGCTCCCTTCGCTCCGTCACGCGGGGTTGTGGAGGAAGAACGGGGGGCGGCAGGTGGAGGAGACAGAGAGGCCCCACCGGGAAAAATTGAAATGCCCGATGGGAGTGTATACAAATTAGTAGCCCAGGAGGATGGCGATAATGAGGGTGTAGACGAGAAACGAGGGTTTACCACTCGCGCAGCGAATAATATACATAAACCCCGTGAGCCATATCAGCACAATCCCTATCAAATGCCCCTGCGAGAAGTGCCAGGTCCTTTACTGGCAAATGGAGCTCCTGGGCCAGTGCAATACACATATGTCCCATTCACGACAACAGATCTTTTTAACTGGAAAACACACACACCACTGTACTCCACTATTCCCGCAGCAGTGGCCAGTATGATAGAGTCAGTTATGCTTACACATAACCCCACATGGGCAGATTGTCAGCAATTAATGTTGACAATGTTTACCACAGAGGAAAGAGCCCGGATAAATAGTAGCGCGCAAAAGATTTTACTTGCCCAAGCTGTAGCAGATGCTAAGCCCCAGCCAGAAGCGTGGGCAGAGGAACACTACCCCAAAACAGATCCCAAGTGGCCGTATAGCACCGCGGAGGGTATTGCCCACCTCCAGACGTACAGAACAGCAGTAATAATGGGTGTTAAAGCGGGAGGGAAGAAACCCACAAACATGGGAAAAATAGCGGATGTGGTACAAGAATCTAAAGAGTCTCCAAGCGCATTTTTGGAAAGATTACTAGATGCATATAGGATGTATAGTCCTATTGATCCGGAGGCAGCGGAGAATCAGAGGTTAATTAATTCTTCTTTTGTGGGTCAGTCACATAGATATACGGAATAAAATACAGAGATTAGATGGGTTTTTGGGTAAAGGTATTAGCGAATTGGTAGAGATTGCTAATAAAGTGTATCATAACCGGGATTTAGAAGAAAAACGGGAGGAGATAAAGAGACAGAGAGGACACACAGGTGTTGTGGGTTATTTGGGGAATGGTGGAGGACGAGGTGGCCCGGACAGAGGGAGAGCAAGGGGTAGGGGGGCTAGAGGAAGAGGTAGGGGAGCCCCTAGGGAACCCCTGGGACCCAACCAGTGCGCGTGGTGTCGGGGTGAAGGTCACTGGAAAAACGACTGTCCTGCATTTTTGGCTAAATTTGGGGGACAAGGAGAGGTTGGGGAATCGGGAGGTCAAGGCCCCAATGGTCAGGTAACAGACGGCAGATATGAGAGAAATGAGGGTGCCGGAGCAGGGTTTGTGGGATTGGCGGGAACGTCATTTGAGGCGCAGGATGCATATTGACAAGGACCTGGGCCCATCCCGCTGGGTAACCACGAGCCCACGGTCACTATCAGGGTTATCCAAAGAGATTCGAAAAGTCACCGCACGTTCGGTGACTTTTCGTTCTCTTCAATTCGGTTCCTTTTGCCGATTGCATTTCGGTGACCCTGCGGTGTATTCAGCAAACACCACAGGGTCCCCGAATTG
This sequence comes from Leptobrachium leishanense, assembly GCA_009667805.1. Lineage (NCBI taxonomy): Eukaryota > Metazoa > Chordata > Amphibia > Anura > Megophryidae > Leptobrachium > Leptobrachium leishanense. The sequence goes on along the minus strand of CM019064.1, from coordinate 124,041,148 downwards.
CAGGGAAAAGCTGCCGCAAACCTGACGAAAACTAACCGAATGCACGCTGAAAACAAGCAAAAACATCTGGATTAACCTTCGAAAAAGCCGAACAGGAGCCGAAAAGGAGCCGAATCACACAGAGCCGAAGCAGCTGTGACGCAGAGGAGGCAGTGAATAAATTAGAAAAACCATTTGTATGAATCTGGGAAAATGAAACGCTGTTTGCAAAGAAACTACTGAGCGAAAATGTCTGAAATTTTCACAGGAGGTCCAGGGAATGATACTAAAGAGGGCTGTTACAAAAAAAATAAGTAAACTGAAAAAAAAAAAAAAAAAAAACGGACTTTTAATTTTTTTTTAAAAAATTCAGAAAAATGATTAAAGTATCCTAAAAAATCTATGAATAAAGAGACTTTTTGCTGCAGAATTTTATAATGAACGGTTTATTAGATATTGAATTAAAACGGGAATATTTTTAACATTGAAGCCTATGGGATTCTCCTGAATAAATTTGCCGAATGAAACCACCGAATGGCAGGGCATTTCGGGAACCTTTCACTGCTGGTTTGTGCTCTCTGAATAGCCGAAGCAGTGCTTTTTCATGGGGATTTCACTGCCCTCGAACAGGGACCGAACAGGCACCGTATGTTCAGGCAATTCGCCAGTATTTGGTGAATTGCCTGCTCTCTGGATAGCCGAATGGCCAGGAAAGGTAACCGAACGCTGATTTTCAGCGTTCGGTTACCTTTCTCAAGCAATTCGAATCTCTTTGGATAACCCTGTATGAGAGTGGGAAATAAAGATGAAATTTTTATGGTTGACACCGGTGCCGAATATTCTGTTGTAACACAGCAAATTGCTCCCCCAATGGGCAATGAAGTTGATATTATGGGAGCAATGGGGGTGTCTGCTAAGTACCCCTTCCTTGCTTCTCGAAAATGTAGTGTGGGTGGGCATAATGTAGAACATGAATTTTTGTATATGCCCGAATGTCCCATCCAACTCCTGGGGCGGGATATCCTTTGCAAATTGCAAGCCCAAATTACGTTTCTTCCCGGGGGACACGCTCAACTAGACCTGCCTGAGAGTGGCAGCTCTGCTCAGCAGTATAACCCAGCCAGCCAGCACCCCAGATCTGTGAAAATTGCAGTAATTATGCCAAGGGAGGAAGAATGGCGTACAGCACCAACGCCGCCGGCAAGCCCGGACCCATACACACTACTCCTTGAAATTCCTGGGGTGTGGGCGGAGGAAAATCCGCCCGGACTAGCTGTGAACATCCCCCCAGTATACATCGATTTAAAACCTGGTGCAACGCCTGTGGCTTTAAGACAATATCACATCCCACAAAAAGCCAAGCAGAATATTCAAACGCATTTACAGAGACTTAAAGATCATGGCATATTAAAATTCTGCGTGCCACCATGGAACACACCCCTGTTACCAGTACTGAAAGAGGGCACACAAGAGTACCGCCCGGTCCAAGATTTACGAGCTGTCAATGAAGCCACAGTAACCCTACACCCTGTGGTTCCCAATCCATACAATTTGCTGGCGTTAATTCCCGGAGATACAAAATATTACACTGTGCTAGATTTAAAAGACGCTTTCTTTTGCATCCGCCTGGCTCCAGCAAGCCAGCCCCTTTTTGCATTTCAGTGGGAAGAATCCACCACGGGGGCGCGCCATCAAATGACCTGGACACGCCTCCCTCAAGGTTTCAAAAATTCGCCCACGATCTTCGGATGCGCGCTCAGCCAGGATCTCCTCTCCTTCAACGCTCAGCCAGACAAAGTCGTCTTGTTACAATATGTGGATGATTTATTACTGGCTTCCCCCACAGAAAAAGACTGTTTATCTGCTACAAAAGCCCTGCTACATCTACTGTGCCAAGCAGGTTACAGAGTGTCAAGAAAGAAAGCACAAATATGCAAAGAAAGTGTAAAATACCTGGGATTCCAGTTAACAGGTACCAAACGTGCATTGGGGGCAGAAAGAAAAGAAGCAGTATGCCGAATACCCCAACCAAAGACCAGAAGACAAGTCCGTGAGTTTCTGGGAGCTGCAGGCTTCTGCCGCCTGTGGATCCCCAACTTCGCAGATATTGCCAAGCCCCTTCATCAAGCCACCAAGGGGGGAGAAAAGACCCCTTCCATTGGGAAGAAGAGCAAACAGCAGCGTTCCTGAAATTAAAGACTCTGCTAATGGAAGCTCCTGCACTGGGACTGCCAGATCACAGCAAGCCCTTCCAGCTGTACGTGCATGAACACAATCAAACAGCAACAGGAGTATTGATCCAAAGTTTTGGCTCTTGGCTAAGGCCTGTGGCCTACCTCTCCAAGCAACTCGACCCTGTGGCTTGTGGCCTACCCCCATGTCTGAAAGCAGTGGCAGCCACCGCAATGCTGATAGCAGAAGCAGACAAGCTGACCCTTGGACAAGTTCTTCATGTCAAGGTGCCCCATGTTGTCAAGGCCCTGCTGGATGTGAAAGGAAGCTACTGGTTCAGCAACAGCCGGATGACAAAGTACCAAGCTATGATGTGTGAGAATCCACGGGTTCATTTGGACCTCATTGCTACCTTGAACCCTGCTACTTTACTGCCTGACTGTGAAGAGGATCCAAATCATGGAAGAAGTGTTCAGTAGTAGGCCAGATTTGAAAGACGTACCCCTAGACAAATACGATCTACAGTTATTCACTGATGGTAGCAGTTACATGGATGATGGGAAGAAAGTCTCCGGCTATGCAGTAGTCTCAGCAGAAGAAATTATTGAAGCAAATCCACTACCAGGCCATACATCTGCACAACTGGCTGAAATAACAGCTTTAACCAGAGCTCTAGAAATCTCCGAAGGCAGAAGAGTAAATATTTACACGGATTCCAAATATGCCTTCATGACCGTCCATGTACATGGTGCACTCTACAAAGAAAGAGGTCTGATTACTTCCTCAGGACAACAAATCAAGTATGCAGCTGAAATCGCGGCCCTCCTAGAAGCTGTATGGAAACCAAGCGCTGTCAGTATCATGCACTGTCGTGGCCACCAAAAGGGTCATGATAAAATCCCGAAAGGCAACAGGCGCGCTGACCAGGCCGCAAAAGCTGCTGCAAAACCACAGCTAACAATTGATCAAGCCAAAGTCCTACTCTGCAAGCAAGAGCCTCAACCTCCCATGCCAAACTACGAATTCTACATGAACTGGAGAAGATTTGAACCCAAGGGCGAGTTCATTGAAATAATATTGCACAAATGGCAAGATGATTACGAACTATTAGAACTTAATCATGATTATATACAATGGCTTTTCCCAACTCAGACTCAAGGCCGAAATTTCTATTCCACTCCTCTGAACCCGCAAGAGACACGCCTGATGATTAACACCTCAGAAGTTCAGCAAAGACTACACAGAGCTTACAAGATGATGCTGAAATTCTTCGGCGTAAAAGTAATGGGGGAGGATGAAGAAAACACAAAAGTAACCGAAGTTGAACGAGCAGAAAATTTCGCCTCACGTTTTGAAAATTTGACAGCCAACCCTCATAATAATCTACGGATTACACGAATATTGCTAAGTTTGGGAGAGCTGGGAGCAGAAGAATACCAAGCCCCGTTGGTAAGGTTCTTCCTCAAGGAGATCCTTATCAAGAACAAACTGCCAAGAATGAAGAAAAGTGCAATGGACTTTTTCATACCAGCAGTAAGAGATACGCAAGCCAGAAAAGATCTGCTGTTCTTCGCATGGCGATACGATTTCCCAAAAGAAGAATTTATCTGGGGAAACCATGGAGAACTGGGACGATACAAAGCAAAACCAGTGGTGGCTGCACTCCTACGGGCACCACTGAGTGAATGGACACCTGTGTATTCAGAGAAAGAAAAGAAATGGATGTCGGGAGAACAAGGCGAATATGGAGAAGACGGGTGGTTCCAGCTGAAAAATGGACAAATAGTCCTCCCAGCGACATTGGCCCCTGAAATTGTAAGAACACTCCACGCAAGTACCCATGGAGGGAGAGAAATGATGGAACAGCAACTAGAGCCACATTTCTACGTACCCGGACTGTCAGTAGTCTGCAAAGCAATAGCCCAGCAGTGCGTGACATGTGCCAAGAACAACCCAAGAACAGGCCCAACTCAACCTCCAGGGAAACAGCCAATTGGGCTATCCCCAATGGCATCACTACAAATAGACTTTACAGTGTTGCCGCCCTGCAAGGGATACAAATACCTACTGGTAATGGTGTGTACTCTGACAGGATGGGTGGAAGCTTTCCCAACAAGAACTGAAAAGACTGTGGAAGTAGTAAAGAGTCTGATGAAAGAAATATTACCACGTTATGGGTTGCCTCTCGAGATAGGGTCGGACAATGGCCCTGCATTTGTACAGAACTGTTTACAACAGCTTGCCCGCCTGTTGGGCATCACCTGGAAGCTACATACTGCCTACAGGCCCCAAAGCTCGGGAAAAGTCGAGAGAATGAACCGTACCCTAAAGACTCTGATGTCCAAATTGTGCCAAGAGACGTCGCTAGGCTGGTTGGATGTGCTGCCGATAGTCCTCTTGCACATTAGGTGCAGGCCAACCCCTCAATTAAAGCTAAATCCGTACGAACTTATGTTTGGACGGCCTACCCCTCTGATTAATGGACTAAGGGGGGACCTTCGGGCATTGGGAGAAACTAAATTAAATGATCAGGTTATACTGTTGGGTAAATCAATGCAGAAATTGAATACTTGGGTGGGAGATAACATACCTCACTTTTTATATCCCCCACTACACAAGTATTGTCCAGGTGATTCAGTATGGGTGAAAGAGTGGAAAAATGACCCACTAGGCCCAAAGTGGAGAGGTCCTTACCTTGTCCTGTTATCAACCCCTACAGCAGTAAAGGTTGCCGAGGTGGTCCCGTGGATACATCACTCCAGGTTGAAAGTAGCTGCAGCCAGTCCTGAACCAGCATGGAAGGTCGTCGCCAACGAGACCAATCCGCTGAGGCTAAAGCTGACAAAGACCACAGCTGTGAGCACCTAAATGATCCAACTGAAGACACCCAAATGATTCCACAAGTGGGTGTCTTGATGGACACAAGTCCTGACCATCCACCAACGGGGGATACCCCAAGGGTGCTTTTTAGGGGCCCAGCCCCCACCCCTGATCATCCAGAAATGTCCTTTGTTTTTGAAATACTGGTGGGGAGGGATTGGGTTTATGTAACTGTGAAAAGAATTGCCCAAGGGATTTTGACATTTGGGGCATTTGTGGTACTGATTTTGTACCTTGCAAACTTGATTTATGGACTCTCGCATGGAGCCTGCCCCAGGTGTCCAAGCACTGCCGGAAAAGTGGATATTTCCCATATCTGGAATGGTACGCACCCAGTGATGGAGAATCGTACTATGTGGAGACAAAAACGAGAAGCGACATCTGAGATTTTGCCAAGAGGGCATTTACTTGTGCAATTTAAATATGACTATGCTAAAAAGTCTGGACAAACTGCGTGCTGGGTGTGTAGTAGGATGCACCCAGAGACGATCCACATCCCATTTGCTTCTGTCCCAATGAATCTGAGTATGTTTGCATCAGGGAATGTCACAATACACTCTTTTGATGCACCAAGGGAAAAACCAGAATCATTCAGTCCCGGGTATCCCATAATAGGACCAGTATACCCACCAGAGTGGTGCTTCCAAATAGGACCAGATAAAGACACACATAAGGAGGATGGAGGGTGCTACTCAAGCAAGTTTAACTGGACATCATACATTTACACGATCAATACAAAAGAGCAGGCAAATTTTCTATACATACAATGTAGAAAGCTCACGAGTGAACAAGAGGCAGTGATTGCGGGAGTGTCTGATGGAAAGCAGGGTGTTCTGGATACGACGAGACGAATGAGATGACTGATGATAGAAGTAGCGAAGGGAACACTACATTTGTCTCCATTTATATTGAAAGGGGGATACCAGGTGTGTTGTGGAAAGGTGTGTTACACGTGGGTGCCACCAACAATAACGGGAATGTGCTACCTGGCAAAATTGATTCCGATTCAGAGGGTAAGGGGAGAAGACACCAATACAGACACAGCACTCCACCCTAGGTACCCACTGATGTTTGAGAGACAGAAGAGAGAGTTGTTTAGAAAGGTGGATCGGATATGGTCGTGGCTGCCGGCATGGACTGGATGGGGAAGAGAGTTGATGGTGAGACTGAACAGTTATGCCAGTCTGATGGATGAAATTCTGAATAAAACCAGTATGGATATTCAGTTGCTGAATCTGGAGGTGAGTGAGATACGGAAGGTGCAGATGATACATGACATGGCGCTTGAACAGATCAGTGCGGCCCTGAATGGATTGTGTGAAATGACAATGCATTATGAATGTTGCACCTACATCAGAAACACCACACATGATGTCCCAGACTATTACCAGGTAATCCAGGATCACCAAGAGTAGGTAGCACAGCTGCAGAACACAGCAAGGAGAATCGCTGCTGAAGGCTGGAATCCACTCCGTGGGTTCGGAACAATCGGAGAGTGGTTTGGATCCATCCTGAGATTCATCTCACAGATCGGATCCATGATTCTGATGATAGTGGTGATCTTGGTCGTAGGAACACTGACATACCGCATAGGGCTATGCCTATGGCCACTGTGCAAGAAAGTACTGACATCTACACAGACACAAAAGATACCACTGATGATCCCACAGGACATGTTCCCAACAAAAATCGGTCCCCTAAGGTATGAGGAGTTTAAGAATAGCGGGGTGTGATGGCTACAAGCATCAGGAAAAGAACCTGAGGCTTGAGCCAAGGGGGAATGAAGTGGAATCAGGCTGGAAGATGGTCGATATTATGAGCCAAGCGGCCATCTTGTTCAGAATATTGGTTCACTTGCAAATAACTAGATAGATTTCACTAGACATTAGAATGAAGCTTACATAGAATCTTAGGAATGTGGTAGATTAGCAGAGAAGCAATAAAACTGAGAGAAATCCGGCCAACTCTTGGCACGGAAAGACAGGATGACAAATGGATACTACAAGGTCACTGAGACCCGCAGTAAGACAAAGAGAGCGTAGAAACCAGAACATGCTTTATCTGTAGCAAAATAAACATAGCCTCTAGGGAGGTGGGCACGGCCTGGATTTAGTGCGGCAGCAAATCACAGACTGTCAGACTAACATGAAGCTTGCCAATTTACGATCAATGTATGGAATTCCTTTGTACTAACAATGGGAGGTATTAACCCACGTGGGGTGGAATAAAGTGTCATCGGGAGGTGGGTTAATTGGGATGTACCTAATTATGTATTTGAGGTATAAAACCCCTTGTCAGGGGGGAGACGGGGCTCACTCTTTGCGATTCAATCCTGTGTGAGCATTTGTGTGATGACACAATAAAGTTTGCCTTTCCTGAAGAGACTCGTGTTCAGACAATCCTTGCTTGTGTCCGGTCCGGCGCCGTCCAGAAAGTGAACCTTGTGATTCCGGTTACATTCTGATTAATTAATATGCTTTTTTGATGGATATAGAAACATAGAAAAATGTCGGCAGATAAGAACCTTTCGGCCCATCTAGTCTGCCGAATTACATGGATACTTTACCTGGATTTATCTTTTGTTTAGGATAGCCTTATGCCTATCCCCTGCTTGCTTAAATTCAATTACTGTTTTGGCCTCTACCACTTCTACTGGAAGACTGTTCCATGTATCCACCACCCTCTCAGTAAAATAATGCTTCCTGATGTTACTTTTAAACCTTTGCCCCTCTAATCTAAGACTATGTCCTCTTGTTTTGCTATTTTGTTTCCTTTTAAATATACTCCCTTCCTCTACCTTGTGGATTCCCTTTACGTATTTAAATGTTTCTATCATATCTCCTCTGTCTCGTCTTTTTTCCAAGCTGTACATGTTAAGATCATTAAGCCTTTCCTGGTAACTTTTCTCCTTCAAGCCGTACACCATTTTATCAGCTTGCTTGTCATCTAAAGGAGTGAGAAATGGTCTTGTATGTGTGCCACTTATTTAATAGACTTTGAAACAGATGGGTAAACAAATCAAGCTATAGGGCTAATTTTGGTGTTGAACACCACTTCAACGGTAGCTCATTGAATGTTTTTCTGAGGTTTCCAAGAAGCCAATAGTTTTACAGTTTAAGCTTTTACTGCAAATAAAGTTAAAGAGACGCCATCTAATTTCTCGATGTGGTGCAGACATTTTGTCACATGTTGCTTCTGCATCAATGAGACAAAATGCTGGTGATCTCACTAGAAGGCAGAACACACTGTGAGAATACCTGTGGTGCACTGACATCATCATATATGGTCGCGATGATGTCAGAAACAAGGGTCGCCCAGCATTGCTAGCTAAATGCCTTTAGAGAAATTTTTTTTAACACCTACCTATCAGCAGATATCAACAGACAATAACATTATTTGTACATAAAACAGATTACACAAACATTCTGCACACAAGAGAGGGCAAGGACCTATTATAAACCAGCAGGCCTGCACCTCCCAAATATCCATGCACCCAAGTCCAATGTGAAACACTTCACAGTTGTAGTTGAGTCATACCCCTGTGGGCCAAGGTTAAAAAAAAAAAAAGGGGAGCTGGGGAGGCCCGTTGGAAGTTTGGGTTATATAAAATAAGAGATCATATTGATATTCGCCAGGACAAGCCAAGGTGCTTGCAAAGCATGATCCAGGCCATTTTGGTTGTGTACAGCAGTGGATGACTTTCATATAGTTGAAGGGGTAGCAGGAGAGTGTTGGTGGAGGAGTGTTAACCGAGTGCTCGAGTGTAACAACACTTGTTCAACTGTATGGTCAACATAGAGGGAAGAACCCTGTAGCCAATCTATTGCATAGCGGTAAAGTGCAGCTAAGTTATAGTCAGGTCAGAGAAATTAATGCCACCCTGTGAAAGTATCTACTCAAGGCTAGGGAATGATATGCGGGTCTGCCTGTCCCGCCAAATGATGTAAGCAAATAATTTCGGCATTACTTTAAGTTCAGTTTCGTGTAGCTACATAGGTAAAACTTGTAAAGGGTAAAGTAGTTTTGGAATCAAGGTCATCTTGATAAGGAATGCCCGGCCCATATGAGAAAGTGGGAGAGAAGCCCAAGCCATTGACAGTGTTTTATCATAAGTTAAGATAGGGTTGATATTCTGTCTATAGAGATGCGAGAGATCGTCAGGCAAAACCACACCCAGATACTTTATATGCAGGGTTGTTGCCCATCGAAATGGAAATATTCGAAGCCAAACCCCACTAGTCTTAGGTCCCAATGAAAGAGCTATGGTTGTGCCATAATTTAGTTTGAATCCTGACGCTGTTTGAAACGAGTTTAGAAGGAAAAGTTATCTAGGGATATCTGAGGCCAGATTAGATAAAAATAACAAAAGATCATCCAGAAAAACACTACCTTCAAAACAACAACCTGGTTTAGATGTACAGTTGTGTTCAAAATTATTCAACCCCCACTGAAATTGAGTGTTCTGGCCAGTTTGACATTGATTTTGATCATTCAGTCATCTTGCTTACAATTAAATCAAAGAGGCACGTGTAGGTCAGACAAATATAACAAAACATTTATAATGAAATAACCACAAATGTCTTTTCTGTGCTCACATCATTATCAGTTTTATTCAACCCCCAAGTGACATTCAATCTTAGTACTTAGTACAACATCCTTTTACAGTTATAACAGCTTTTAAACGTGAAGCATAGCTTGACACAAGTGTCTTGCAGCGATCTACGGGTATCTTCGCCCATTCGTCATGGGCAAAAGCCTCCAGTTCAGTCACATTCTTAGGCTTGCGCACTGCAACTGCTTTCTTTAAGTCCCACCAGAGGTTCTCAATCGGATTTAAATCAGGTGACTGCGATGGCCACTCCAAAACGTTCCAGCCTTTAATCTGCAACCATGCTCTAGTGGACTTGGAGGTATGCTTGGGATCATTGTCCTGTTGAAGGTCCAACGTCTCCCAAGCCTCAGGTTTGTGACGGACTGCATCACATTGTCATCCAATATCTCCTGGTACTGAAGAGAATTCATGGTACCTTGCACACGCTGAAGCTTCCCTGTACCTGCAGAAGCAAAACAGCCCCAAAGCATGATTGACCCCCCGCCATGCTTCACAGTAGGCAAGGTGTTCTTTTCTTCATAGGCCTTGTTCTTCCTCCTCCAAACATAGCGTTGATCCATGGGCCTAAACAGTTCTAATTTTGTTTCATCAGTCCACAGAACACTATCCCAAAACCTCTGTGGTTTGTCCACATGACTTTTGGCATACTGCAGTCGACTCTTCTTATTCTTTGGAGACAGCAAGGGGGTGCGCCTGGGAGTTCTGGCATGGAGGCCTTCATTACGCAGTGTGCGCCGTATTGTCTGAGCTGAAACTTCAGTACCCACATCTGACAAATCTTTTCTCAGTTCCTCAGCAGTCACACGGGGACTTTTCTCCACTCTACGCTTCAGGTAGCGCACAGCAGTCGAAGTCAGCATCTTCTTTCTGCCACGACCAGGTAGCGTTTCAACAGTGCCCTTTGCCTTGAATTTGCGAATGATGCTTCCTATGGTCTCTCTTGGTATGTTTAACATCTTTGCAATCTTCTTATAGCCATTGCCCTTCCTGTGAAGAGTAATCACCTCTTCTCTTGTCTTCCTGGACCCTTCTCTTGACTTCACCATGTTTGTAACCACACCAGTAAATGTCTAGAAGGAGCTGAGTATCACAGTCATTTTAAAGCTGCCTAATTGGTGCTTATTATGCTTTATTGCTGCTCCGTGACATCCACAGGTGTTTTCAATACCTGATTGAAAACACTTGAATGAACCTCTGTTCTTCAGAGTGGTAGTCTTTAAGGGGTTGAATAATTGTGTCAATGAAGAATTGACAAAAGAAACATTTACTACTGTATTACAAAACCAATTGATGTCATTTTAGTTGCATATGGTTCTTTAAAAAGTCCTTGTAGGATTTCATTCTGAATACAATTACAAATGTACACTAAATTCCCTAAAACCCTTTACAGCATTGGGGGTTGAATAATTTTGAACACAACTGTATGCCTGCATGACTGATTAAACCTGGGACTTCCTTGACCCATACCCCTTAAATATAAAGAAGACACAACACCTTCTTAACTGGAAAGGGCATGGGCCACAGCTTTATTAAATATTTACACCATGTAATCCAGCAGTGCTTTTCCTCCGTTATCCGCCCTATTACCCATGTAATAGGCAGTTCACCGATCCAAAACCAGGAGCTCGTCACCCCGCCTGACCGAGATCAAGCGGGGCTCGTCTCATTAAATGCCTCACCCGAAGGCGGCTTAACCATTTTAAAGCACCGCTGTCCAGGAACCACGCCAACGCCAGGGGCACCATGGTCTCCTAATGGCTGACCCTGCGCCCCACCGCAGACCGCGCCTCCTCAATCCCCGACATCAAACCAGTTAAGAAAATATCCAAACCAATGTCCGTCAAATGGACTCCATCACCCCGAATCACATTCCATTTGTCGCCTTCCAACTCCGTGTGACGGATTGAAACCCCCCTTAACTGCCGAACAAATTTAGAAACCTCCCTGTTAACCCTCTTCCTAGCCCTGTCAATTGCCCGTGGCGCCGCCAGTTCCTCCCAACGAGGTCGAGAAATAATGTCGGACCACACCAGCGACAATCCCCCAAATTTAGCAAAACAGCGGGCCAGATCCAGCTTCATAGCCCGAATCAGGTCCACCAAACGAACCTTACCCAAATCATTCCCCCCAGCATGAACAACTAAAATAACCTCCCTGGGAACCCTCCCAGCCAAAACATTGCATTCCTTCGACACCCGAGCCCAACGCAAACCCCGGATTTCCAACCAGTGAATCTCCGCTACCTCCGCCAGGAAACCAAGATTTTTGCCATGCGGCCGATGCTCAGCCCGCATGGCTGCCCAATGCACGATGGAATGACCCAATCTCCAGACCATCCTTGGGGAAGCACCTGAAATTATAAAAGGTTAACCTAAGAGCGAAAGCGATCTGATCCTACCTACCCAGACGCTGAATCATGCCGTCCGACGCGCCAGCACCTGCAGCCACAGTCGCTGCGCCTATACGAAAAGAATGGGAGGCAAACAATCCCGGTTCATAACCCAAAACCTGAACGCATCGCTTAAAAACTGTAGGACATTGGTATCAAGTCAAAGGAACCCCATCAATATAAATCAAAAAGAGTCAGGGAAAACCGGCCGAATAGCCAAATACTCCCGCGTGAGGCCCAAAGGACACCCGATCACCCCAATCGCACTAAAGTAATCAGAACGCCCCTACCCAAGCGGTCCGTCCTGTACCTGACAATCAAAAACCTCACCTCATCGGCTGACAGAGAAACATGCGCAAGGCAGAATGCATCTGAGAGTTAGGAGCAATCAGCTCACCCACCCTCAGGGCACCATAAAAGGCAAAAGCAAACGCAACTCTAAACAATCGCGACCTCAAAAAGATCACGACAAACGCCGAGTAAAACATCCAACAGTTCCAAAAACATGGGGCCAGAAGCTGGGCGCCGAACCTCAGACACCGCAGTCCGCCACCAACCCGAAACAATCCTTCAAAGCAGGAAATCCCGACCAACATCCTCCCAACCAACATCCTCGCACCAAAAGAAAGGGCAGTCAGTACTCCGGCTGCTCCCAAACCGGAGCCCCCTTACTGCCGGAGGGAATCGAAATAAATCAAGGTTGCCCCTACGATCCTCCGCAGAATGCCAACCGCATTCCCCCCATGACCCCCACCTCCGCCAGACCTGAGAATACGCCGTCCACCTCGCTCCCGACAGAGTCCCCCAACAAAATCCTCAGCCTGGCGAAGCAAGGGTCCAGAGCCACAGTGGAAAGGGTGTCGCATTCCTTGCTGCTCCCAGAGCTACTGGAAGCGGGAGAGAGCGTCAGCAATCACGTTCCGCACACCCGGCACATGCCAGGCCCGCAACCACACATTCCGCTCGAGACCGTATAGATCTCAATGCCCAAAAAAGGCAAGCGATTAAACTGGGCCCCCCGTCGTATCATCGTCCAAAGGCACACCGAATTCCTCGGCAACCTCCCGAAAAACTGCAGCAGCGCAACGCAATCGCCGGAATCCTCCAGCCCCACGAATAGGAAATCATCCTAATAATGGACCACCGAACTCCGTCCAGCGCGCCGACACACCACCCAGTGCAAACAGGAAGAGAACAACTCAAAATAGTAGCAAAAGATCAAGCAGCCCATCGGAAGACAATGGTCGTAATTAAAACCTCCACGAAAGGAACACCCCAGCAAGTGATAGCAATCTGGTCGAATCGGTAACAACCGTAACGCCGACTGTATGTCCGCTTTTGCCAATAACAACCAGGTCCAGCCACCAAATCGAGAAAAATCAGAAGGCACATGTGGAATAACAAAACCCTCACGAAAACCCACAATAACAATGCAGCGTATCGCCTATTGGGGTACCGGTCTAGCCAAGGAGCCATGGCCCGCACGATCACCGGGGTGATCCCTTCTATCAGGCTGTCTGACCCGAAGCCCTAAGGCCGAGCCATGGCCCTTTCTGAAACATCGAAATGCCGGTTGGGACCCCCCCACAGGAAGAACATTCATGCTTGAACCTGCAATATGAGGACCAACGGCAATGGGACTCATTAAAGAGCCAGCATCACCCCCTCTCTGCACCCGCGGGCACTCCAGGGGCTCCGGGCACCGCAGATGCAGGAAAGGGTGACACCACTGGGCAGTTTGGCATCATGAGTAATAGCCACAGATTGGCGTCCTGCAAATCAAGCGGAGCCCAGGACGCACCGCCATCTTCTGCCAAAACTGTTGGTCGTAACAAAACAAAATAGACCCCCGTAAATTTTTGCAAGCCCCCCAAACGCGCAAACAAAGACACGCTGTGGTCGTGGAAACCCTCGCACAAAATTGCGCTATAAGCTAGAAAAACCTTGAATCCAGTTGCCAAAGGTCTGTGGCAAAGTCTTCGCTTGGTCCTTATCCTTGCCCCCGGGCAAGGAATCAACACCTGGACGATCAATTGTCTCCCTATCCGAAGAAAACCAAAGTCATAACATCAACATATTCACCTTTCCAAATTTTCTCCTTAATGTCATTAAAGACCTGTAGGCCCATTGGACATAAATCACAAGCCCCATAAGAGCCTACCGCAGGACCAACTGCACCAGGCACAGGAATACCACTAGCGAGTGGCGCAGGAACATTTACCGCAGCAGGTACCGAAGGTCCAACCACCGCGTCCAACGGGGAAGCCCCAGCTGCAAGCGCCGCTTCACCGAGCACAGCAGGAACCTGCACAGGAGCAGAAGCAGGCCCCAACCAGTGTGAAAGAGCAGACTAAGGGGCTCCCATCCCAGCGGAACCAGGTGCAAAATTAACACAGACGCCGCGCCCCCAGCAACAGCATGCCCAGCTGAACCCAGCGACGCTTGCGCACGTGACGCAGCAACAGACCCATCCTGCCAGTGCCTAATAGCCGCAACCCCGTCTATTAACCCTGTCGTCACCCCACTAGCCCTGCCAGACGCATCAGTGCCCGAAAGGCCCAGCGATCCAAACACTGCACACTCAAAACCCGACTCACCAGCCGCCAGCATGGATGATCCTCCAGCAGCCCTTGGGACAGCAGTCAAAGGTGTATCCAGCGATGGTCACCCAGAAACAGCACCTCCACTGATAGTAGGCATCCACCGCAAACCTACAGATCCAGAATCCAAGCCACCCCTCGGAATAGAGCGCTGTAAACGACCATTCCGACCCATAAAGCCACCAACCGAAGTGCTAGGTAAGGGCGCCGATCTGTCCACAGCCACCGGTATGTCAGCGGTCCTCACCAGCATGGCCAGCACCATCCGCTTGTTGCTCCCTACCAACCACTGCACCTAAAACCAGAGGGGAAAAAACCTGCAGCAGCAGCACGCACCATGCTCACCCTCTGACAACACGAACGCAGCTCACGAGGCAGCGTATCTAAGACGATAAACCCCTCCGATGACCAGGGAAACGGCGTCCTGCACCTCAGCTTCACCATCACGCCTCTGAACTCCGAGGCCTCGGGCTTAACCGAACTGGGGGCTTAGAGTGCCGTTCCCTCTGCCACTGGTGGGGCTCCTCAGCATCCTCAGGAGACTGTTCATGGGCCGGCACCAAAGTCTTGTACAGCAAGTCCTGCAAAATGAAACCTCAAGCAGCAGAATGCTCCCTGTAATGATGTGTATGCTTCATATTATATATTAAATATATCATAATTATGCCTAGTTCATTCTGCATGTTAGCAAACAGTTAACAGTCATGTGATCCGGGGCAAGGAGTGGCAGCCATTGTAAGATGGATGCTGCTGAGTAAAATCTTTTCTTATCAAGCTCCTTGTTCTCTGCAAATACTTCAGTGGATTCATCACATGGTACCAGGAGTGGGGTCAGCGAGACATAGCAGCAAACAGCAACACAAAGAGCATTCCTTCCCTGGAGTTAGAATCAGGGACTATATCAGAAAATTAATCAAAATAAAGGGAGCTGATAAAACTTGTGTTTACAGGCCTAGATACAGACAAATGGACTGATCAACAAAAAGCAGCTCATATACTGATATGTGTGTGACAAAAAGCAGCTCATTTCCTGATATGTGTGGGACAAAAAGCAGCTCATTTCCTGATATGTGTGAGACAAAAAGCAGCTCATTTCCTGATATGTGTGGGACAAAAAGCAGCTCATAAACTGATATGTGGGACACTCCCTAAACTGATCCAACAAACAAAATAAATAACAGCCATTTCAATCACCAAGTTTCCTTGTCTCTCACAGAATCTCCTTGATGCACAGTTGATGCTGGCAGGGAACAAAGAGACAGAACCCACCCCCAAAGATGCATATATAGGTAAGTGAAACAATGTTGCACACGTATGACCAATAGCTCCACATTTCCTTTTCTGACCATTAGGGATGAGCCGAACATACCCCGAGTTCGGTTCGAGCCCGAACCCGAACTTCCCATTTGTTCGGGTCCGAACCCGAACCCCCATGCAAGTCAATGGGGCTGAAAATTCGTTTTTTTAGAGTGCCCTCCAAGAGGGCATATATGCTACATATTTGCCATAAAAGGTGTATGGGGGTCCGGGTAGTGCCCTGGGGGTCAGGCAACAAGGACAAAAAGTTTTAAAAAAAACGTTTTTAATGGGACAGTGAGTTTTCCATGAAATAAGGGTTAAAAATAAAAATTTAAAATTCCTTCAAATATCGTGCCTAGGAGGTCCCCATAGCCTGCCCGTGAAGTGGCGGATTTCTAGGATGTATAGAAATATGTAAAAACCAAAAAATGACATTTCAAATGACGGTAAATTCTTTTCCTTTAATCTATCCATAAACAACTGCTTGGGGCAGCAGTCTGTATGAAAAGAGGAGACATTTTCGGACACGCAGAAAAAGTTTACTGATTTTTTTGGCGGTGAAAAGCAGGAGAATGACTGGAGAATGGAAAATTCTAGACCAAATAGCCGATTTGGAAAGTGAGATAAATGGAAGAATTTTTCTGGTTCGGCTATTTTGACCTAGAATTTTCTCTTCAGTCATTCTCCTGAGTGTCACCTTTCTCTAAATAACCCTGTCAGCAGGGTTATTCAGAGAGCGGTGAAGAGCAGGAGAATAACTGGAGAAGTGAAAATTCGAGGTCAAAATAGCCAAGCCAGAAAAATTCTCCCATTTATCTCACTTTCCAAATCGGCTATTTGGTCTAGATTGTTCTCTTCTCTTGCCAGTTCTCCTGGCTTTCAGCCAAACCAGAAAAATTCTCCCATTTAGGCTAGACATCACTTCATTCTGCAGCCAATTCCTGAGACATGTGAGGAGAATAAGAACAAATGTATCTGTTTGCCATGTCATACTGATTTACTACAGCTGTCTGTATGAGAAAAAATATTTACTATCTAAGAGAAACAGAACTAGATAACTTATTTTTATCAAAATGATTATAAATGTGTAGCGGGATGTGTGCCTGGCAGGAGCAAAGTATTCATTACATTATGAATTACTCTCCAGGTAGCTTCCGAGGTGGCAAATTCACCTTAAAAGGTACACTCTACACATCCTGACCACTTTAACTTTTTAAAGAGGTCAGGCTGTGTGAAGTGCCCTCCCCCCCTGCCTGCTGTGACAGGAAACACTGTGTGAAACAGAGGAGTTTCCTCCACTCAAACACGTGTCACCAGTAGGGATGAGCCGAACACTCCCCGAGTTCGGTTCGAGCCCGAACCCGAACTTCCCATTTGTTCGGGACCGAACCCGAACCCGAACCCACATGCAAGTCAATGGGGCTGTAAATTCGGTTTTTTGGAGGGACAGGAAACAAGGACAAAAAGTTAAAAAAAAAATGTTTTTAAAGGGACAGTGAGTTTTCCATGAAATAAGGGTTAAAAATAAAAATGAAAAATTCCTTCAAATATCGTGCCTAGGAGGTCCCCATAACCTGCCCGTAAAGTGGCGGATTTCTAGGATGTATAGAAATATGTAAAAACCAAAAAATGACATTTCAAATGACGGTAAATGCTTTTCCTTTAATCTATCCATAAACAACTGCTTGGGGCGGCAGTCTGTATGAAAAGAGGAGACATTTTCGGACACGCAGAAAAAGTTTACTGATTTTTTTGGCGGTGAAAAGCAGGAGAATGACTGGAGAATGGAAAATTCTAGACCAAATAGCCGATTTGGAAAGTGAGATAAATGGGAGAATTTTTCTGGTTCGGCTATTTTGACCTAGAATTTTCCATTCTCCAGTCATTCTCCTGAGTTTCACCTTTCTCTGAATAACTGGATAATGGAAAACTCTAGGTCAAAATAGCCAAACCAGAAAAATTCTCCCATTTAGGCTAGGGTCAGACTAGCGAATTTTTAACGTGCGTTTAGGCGCACTTAATCACGGCCGCACTAGCAGCAAATGACGGGCAATGACGGCCAATATACGAAGTACGGTCGCACGAAAGTCCGGCTGCGCAACGCAAGTGGAAAATGAACGCATTTTTTCGAGAACGCAGAACCGCTAGTACGGACGTACAGAGTGCGATGCGTCCACTAGCGGCGTGTGTGCGTGATTTGGAGACGTCAGACCCTGCTCATGTCCGGCCAACATAACGTCCAGACACCCAAAGTTTCCTGGTTTGGATCCGTAAAAAATCACGCACAAAAATGCGCATCGTATGACCGTTTTCGCGCAATCCGTGAAAAAATACGGCAATGCGTTCGGACGCACTTTTTGACGGTCGCTGTGAAAAATGCGTTAGTCTGACCCTAGCCTTATCTCACTTTCCAAATCGGCTATTTGGTCCAGATTGTTCTCTTTTCCTGCCATTCTCCTGGTTTTCACCTTTCTCTGAACAACCCTGAGAGAGAGGTGAAAGCCAGGAGAACTGGCAAGAGAAGAGAACAATCTAGACCAAATAGCCGATTTGGAAAGTGAGATAAATAGGAGAATTTTTCTGGTTTGGCTATTTTGACCTAGAATTTTCCATTCTCCTGAGTTTCACCTTTCTCTGAATAACCCTGTCAGGGTTATTCAGAGAGCGGAGAAGAGCAGGAGAATGACTGGAGAATGGAAAATTCTAGGTCAAAATAGCCAAACCAGAAAAATTCTCCCATTTAGGCTAGGGTTAGACTAGCGAATTTTTAACGTGCGTTTAGGCACACTTAATCACGGCCGCACTAGCAGCAAATGACGGGCAATGACGGCCAATATACGAAGTACGGTCGCACGAAAGTCCGGCTGCGCAACGCAAGTCGAAAATGAACGCATTTTTTCGAGAACGCAGAACCGCTAGTACGGACGTACAGAGTGCGCTGCGTCCACTAGCGGCGTGTGTGCGTGATTTGGAGACGTCAGACCCTGCTCATGTCCGGCCAACCCTGAGAGAGAGATGAAAGCCAGGAGAACTGGCAAGAGAAGAGAACAATCTAGACCAAATAGCCGATTTGGAAAGTGAGATAAATGGGAGAATTTTTCTGGTTTGGCTATTTTGACCTAGAATTTTCACTTCTCCAGTTATTCTCCTGCTTTTCACCGCTCTCTGAATAACCCTGTGAATGTTTAATCCCGAGGTGAAAAATAACATTGCTTTAGATTTTTTTCAAACACCAGTTAAATGCAGCATATTAGGATATTTTAGGGAAATTAATTCTCAAATCTCAATCAGAAGCAGACACCAGACACCACCCCACCCTCAGTATATTGTGCAATTTATCAAATTGATTACCAGACTAAAAACACCTGGTGTTATGCCCGTTTGTGAACAGAGGTCATTTAGAGTTGATAATCTTTCCACGTACACCTTAGTTTTTAATTCAATATCTAATAAACCGTTGCTTATAATATTCTGCAGTAAAGAGTCTCTTTATTTCTAGATTTTTTAGTATTTTTTTAAGCATTTTCTATACTTTTTTCAAAATTTCTTTTTTTTTTCGAACCCGAACAAAAAGTTCGAAATTCGCGAACTTTCGTACTGCCAAAGTTCGGGTTGAACTCCGAACCGTCCGAACCCGAACAGCTCATCCCTACTGACCATCCGGCCCAGGCCATCAGTCATGTCCCCCTTCGTTAAAGGTGCAGGGGATTCTACAGTTGTGTTCAAAATTATTCAACCCCCACTGAAATTGAGTGTTTTGGCCAGTTTGACATTGATTTTGATCATTCAGTCATCTTGCTTACAATTAAATCAAAGAGGCACGTGTAGGTCAGACAAATATAACATAACATTTATAATGAAATAACCACAAATGTCTTTTCTGTGCTCACATCATTATCAGTTTTATTCAACCCCCAAGTGACATTCAATCTTAGTACTTAGTACAACATCCTTTTACAGTTATAACAGCTTTTAAACGTGAAGCATAGCTTGACACAAGTGTCTTGCAGCGATCTACGGGTATCTTCGCCCATTCGTCATGGGAAAAAGCCTCCAGTTCAGTCACATTCTTAGGCTTGCGCATTGCAACTGCTTTCTTTAAGTCCCACCAGAGGTTCTCAATCGGATTTAAGTCAGGTGACTGCGATGGCCACTCCAAAATGTTCCAGCCTTTAATCTGCATCCATGCTCTAGTGGACTTGGAGGTATGCTTGGGATCATTGTCCTGTTGAAAGGTCCAACGTCTCCCAAGCCTCAGGTTTGTGACGGACTGCATCACATTGTCATCCAATATCTCCTGGTACTGAAGAGAATTCATGGTACCTTGCACACGCTGAAGCTTCCCTGTACCTGCAGAAGCAAAACAGCCCCAAAGCATGATTGGCCCCTCGCCATGCTTCACAGTAGGCAAGGTGTTCTTTTCTTCATAGGCCTTGTTCTTCCTCCTCCAAACATAGCGTTGATCCATGGGCCCAAACAGTTCTAATTTTGTTTCATCAGTCCACAGAACACTATCCCAAAACTTCGGTGGTTTGTCCACATGACTTTTGGCATACTGCAGTCGACTCTTCTTATTCTTTGGAGACAGCAAGGGGGTGCGCCTGGGAGTTCTGGCATGGAGGCCTTCATTACGCAGTGTGCGCCGTATTGTCTGAGCTGAAACTTCAGTACCCACATCTGACAAATCTTTTCTCAGTTCCTCAGCAGTCACATGGGGACTTTTCTCCACTCTACGCTTCTGGTAGCGCACAGCAGTCGAAGTCAGCATCTTCTTTCTTCCACGACCAGGTAGCGTTTCAACAGTGCCCTTTGCCTTGAATTTGCGAATGATGCTTCCTATGGTCTCTCTTGGTATGTTTAACATCTTTGCAATCTTCTTATAACCATTGCCCTTCCTGTGAAGAGTAATCACCTCTTCTCTTGTCTTCCTGGACCATTCTCTTGACTTCACCATGTTTGTAACCACACCAGTAAATGTCTAGAAGGAGCTGAGTATCACAGTCATTTTAAAGCTGCCTAATTGGTGCTTATTATGCTTTATTGCTGCTCCGTGACATCCACAGGTGTTTTCAATACCTGATTGAAAACACTTGAATGAACCTCTGTTCTTCAGAGTGGTAGTCTTTAAGGGGTTGAATAATTGTGTTAATGAAGAATTCACAAAAGAAACATTTACTACTGTATTACAAAACCAATTGATGTCATTTTAGTTGCATATGGTTCTTTAAAAAGTCCTTGTAGGATTTCATTCTGAATACAATTACAAATGTACACTAAATTCCCTAAAACCCTTTACAGCATTGGGGGTTGAATAATTTTGAACACAACTGTATATCGCCACTAGCTTCTAAAATACAGATATTTGAGGGCCAAGTTAAATAAAAGAGGAGGTAAAGGGCAGCCTTGTCTAGTCCCTCTATCCAACTCAAAGGGAGCAGAATTCAATCCATTCACGGTTACCACAGAGCAGGGGTGAGAGTAATTCCCTCCCAAAAAATGGAGTTTAATAAATCGAATTCCCACGAAATTCTATCAAGGGCCTTATTGGCATCGCAACTTAGTAAAATGTTAGGATTGAGGCAGCAAAGAGGAGGACCAGATAGCTGCTATGTATGAAGTAAGGCTATCGGACGATAGGAGGTAACCGAAGTGGGGTCCTCACCGGGCTTAGGGAAAACAACCAAACGAGACTCATTACAAGCAGGAGGGGGGCGCCCTGTAAAATGTTGTTGTAAAGGGTAACAAAATGTGAAGTCACAAAACCAGAAAGTAATTTGTAATAATCAGCCCAAAACGTGTCAGGACCAGTCGTTTTGTTGTTGAAAATCATTTTTATTTAATTATGCAGTAATAAATATTTGGGAATATTCTTAACGTGTTTCTTACACGTTCTAATAACCTATGTGGCAGGCAGATGTCGCCATCAGCTGGCCAAAAGAAGCTACTGCAGTTACAAGTGCAGATTGTGACTACATGCCGTGTCAGCTCCGGAATGTCTGAAAATGGACCTACTTAACTGATTTTAACAAGTTTTAGCACCTCGGGCATTATGCCCACATGGCAACCTTAGGGGCACATTCTGGAGCTAAAAGCAAATAAAATTTGTTTGCAACAAACGAATTTCATTTGCAATCACGTAGCTCAGCCCTAGATCTCGGGCTGCTGTGTCTTATACCACTGATCATGTATACATGATCATGGTAGTGAAAGGGTTAATTGCTAACTTCATATTGCAAAATTTAAATAAATGTTATGATATTTTTTTTCTCAACAAAAAGCACTTGGTAGTGAAGGGATTAAAAATGCAAGAAAATCCCCAATTGCACATAAGGGCTGCTAACTCCAAATAGGATAACACAGTCCAATGGAATAGAGTTTTTCTCAAGACACCTACACCATGTAATATGTTAATATTTCTTTTTTTAGTAGATGAAAAAAACCCTTAAAGATATATTCTTCATGAAATATATATATATATATATATATATATATTTTATTTTTTTTAAATATTCCCCCCACCCTATCAATAATATTTTAGTTAGAGATGAAAAGTAGAAAATAATACAACATATGCTTATTAACCCCTTTTTGGTTTTAGAATTTTGTGCACTTTTAAAAAATAAATGGCAATTCCATATTCACTGGTTTTTATACATTTTATTCATTATTCATAATTTTTTTCACTTTTGGTTAAAATTTTATATATTCTTAGAAAAATACAGTATTGTTCTCTATTTCTGATTTTTTTTTTACCCCCTTCACTTCCAATTGATTTCCCACAAATCCACTGCCAGAAACCACTTTATTTTTTGGAAAATCATTTTAATTAATTATACTGTAAGAAATATTTGGGAATATTCCTAGTGTATTTATTACTGTAATGACCTAGTTGGCAGAGAGATTCTGCCATCTGCTGGCCAAATGGAGTTACTGCAGGTAGAACTGCAGCCCGTGGTTCCGTGCATTGGCTGGGGATGCCCGGTATGATGTCAGGATATTCATCAGCTGAATTTAAACCATTTCATCACCTTGGGCATTATCCCTACAGTGCTAAAACTTTGGGGGGCACTTACTGGAGACCAAAAGCAAATATAATTTGTTTGTAACAAATTAATTTATTTTGCAATCATACAGCATAACCCCAGATCGTGTTGACTTCAGGCTGCTGTGTCTGCTACCATTGATTGTGTGTACACGATCACGGTAGTGAAGGGGTAAAAAAATAAATAAAATACACCATGGAATATATAACCACCAAGTTTGCAATTATAAAATATGCAAAAATAATTTTACAAATAATTGAAAGTACAATCTAACACTTGCTTTTAACATTTTTGATGTTGCTTTATGACATGACATGGCACATAGTAATATATGTTTAGAATCTGTTGAGTCTGCTGAAAAATAATATATAATTTGTCTGTTTTCTGCTATAAAACAAGTCTTTAAATACTGTTTAAATTTGAAGAACAAAATATGTTGAAAATGAGTTGAGCCATTTTACCCATGTGTGCTTAACAGTTAAGGGGTTAAATACAATAGACCGAAAAGAGAGAAAGCAGGTCAAAAACGAATCAGAAATTTCAGTGTATTTTACTAAAAAGGAAAGCAAGTTAGAATTGGCAAGCCTCTTCAGATTTCCAGAGAAGCATTCTGAGGTTTGGTAGCAGATAGAATATATTTAGGAAATAATTGGATTTTACAAGAAACTACCTATAATCAATTTACAGAGATATGTAGCCAGTTTGAACATTTCATGTGTGCCTCAAAAATATTTAGTATTATTAGTATTTAAGTAAGCCTTAAAATTGACATTAGCATATTTTTTATGTATTTCTGAATACATACTGCATGCATGTATAATGTCTTTTTGGGAAGATTACCTTTTCATTTTAAAAACTAAAAACACAAAAGGGGTTATTCATAGAGCACCGAAATGTTACCAACATTTTGGTGCTCTCTCGTTCCCTCGCACTTTGGGGAATCAAATTCCCCGACCCTGCGGTGAATTCACCATTCACTGCAGGCTCCCCGAGGTGCAGGGAAAAACCACCGAACGGATCTGAAAGAAAAGAGAAAAAAATCACTGAAAATCCACCGATAACCTGTAAAAATGGGATCACTACGAACCGACGCAGAAAACCCACCGAACGTACTAGACAATCTGCCGCAAACCCGCCGAACGTGTCCGACCACTGCACCGATTAGGCGCCGGAAAAAGCGGAAAAAAATTTGCAGTAAAAACAAGAGAATTTTTGCTGCAAATTAAAAGAATAAACGGTTTATTAGATATTGCATAAAAACAGGAATATTTTTAACATTGAAACTTATGGGATTTGCTTGAGTAAAGCTGTCGAATTAAACAACCCAATATCAGGGCATTTCACTGACATTTCTCTGCTGTTCGGTGTTCTCTGAATAGAGTAACCATTACTTCTCTATGGGGATTTCACTACCATCGAACAGGCACCGTATTTTGCTGGCAATTCACCAATATTTGGTGACTTGCCAGGTTCTGAATAGCCGAATGGCCCCGAAATTGCACCGTATGGAGAAATTTCAGAGCCAGTTCAGCTCTCTTTGAATAACCCTGAAAATCTGCATGGTTTCTCACAATAACCTTGCAGCTTTCAATGTAATCATGTCTTAATACCATTTCCAGCTGTCTCCGCAAAGCGAGAAATACTTGTCATGTACACAAGAAGATTTTACAGTGCTATGGGTAATTTGATTTATTCATTATTTTCTAGCAAGCTAAAGATATAAAAGAGGTGAGGAAGTGAAAAGCAATCACTACCCTCATACCCAAACATATTCTTACTTGAAACTACATTTTTAAGGCCGGGGTCAGACGAGAGCACTACGTGCGCACGTACTGATGTGCCTCCGGCGTCCATCACAGAGTTGTGACGCTTCGACGGGGGCCAGCCACACACTCTGTAGCGCGCGCACGAATTGCACGTGCTACAGTGGGCATGCTGTGGACATTTTAAAAGTCTTCACGTAATCTATACCATGACAATCGTCTTGTACCCTCGACCATGCTTGGCCCGACGGCCCTCGGAATGAGAGGCTCGTTTTTCCCGGCGCTGCAAATACAGGCGTTTGGAACTTGCCGACACATTAAAGCTGCCTCCCAATCGGCACTATCCTTCTTCGAATCTATATACCTGAGGGGCAAATACCCAAAGGGACTGATCTCTACCCTATACTATAAACTAGACATGTGCACAGCACAAAATTTCGTTTTGAACTAATGCATTAGTCCTAAAATGCAATTTATTTAGTTACTAAAGAAATTCGTTTTCAGTTCTTTAGTATGAAAACTAATTTCATTCATCCGAAAACCAATGGATACAATTACTATTGTAGTGGCTCCTCAGAGGGCTGAAATCGCTGCTTGTTACAGTATCTCTCACTCTCAGCACAATGTGGGCCATATTACGTAGTTGGTGCTAACATAACCAGAGCTGTTGTAAACTTCCCAGAGCCATTATAGCCTATGGAGGTTTTCAGTTTACAACAGCTCTGGTTAAGTTATTACCAACATTGTAATACTGCCCCTTGTCAGGCAAAGCTTTTACAGTAACCTACTGCTGCTCATCACAGCGCTCAAAGTTTCAGTAAAACTAGTAAATAATATTTTTATATATAAGAGGTTAGAACAATATTATTTCCTTGTTTTACTGAAACTCTGAGCGCTGTTACAGTCTGTTACTGTAACAACTGAGCCTGATACATTGTACTGAGAAATAATGTAACAAGCTGCCGATCTCAGCGCTCACAGCCACTGGATTTAAAGGGCTGAAAAAAAGGATCCTCTCTGTATAATGTTTAGAACATCTTCCTGCATTAATTAATACCCCTCTCTGTATAATGTATACAACATCCACCTGCATTAATACCCCTCTCTGTATAATATATAGAACATCCTCCTGAATTAATTAATGTCCCTCTCTGTATAGAACATCCTCCTCAATTTATACCTTTCTCTGTATAATGTATATAACATCCTCCTGCATTAATACCCCTCTCTGTATAATGAATAGAACATCCTCCTGCATTAATTAGTGCCCATCTCTGTATAGAACATCCTACTGCATTGGGATGTGGAGGGTGCAGAACTTCGGATGTTGCGATGTTGTGCTCTTCATTGCTGGTCTCCTTCACTCATCAATGTAATATCACAAAAAGGACTGAAACTAAAATGTAGTGCTTTTTATTTTAGTTTCTTTCGTTTTTTGTACTGAGCAGTTTCGTTTCTCTTGAGTCATACTAAAACTAAATTATCCCAAAATTCTGACTAAATCGTTTTAGTACTAAAACGAATGCACATGTCTACTATAAACTAACTTTGCTGATTGATTGGAGGGAGCTCCATTACGTGAAGACTTGGGAGAGACTTTGGACTCAGAGGACTGGCTGGACATTTGGGAGGCCTCCCGGGGTGTCTCCATATGCATGACTATGCAAGAGCAGCCCCTGAAAATGCTGAAGCGCTGGTATGTGATGCCAGCACAACTTTCACATATGTCACCGGACCAACCAGACCTCTGTTAGCGATCTTGTGGCTCTAAGGGCACTTTTCTACAAACGTGGTGGGAATGCTCGAAGGTTAAAATCCTCTGGACGGAAATTGTGGCAATGTTGGCTGACGCATTGGGACGGGAAGCTCCTTGTGATCCCTGGAATTTACTACTCTCCCGACCTTTGAACGGCTTTACGAGAGACGAAAATAAGCTGATCTCGAAAATCTCAATGGCGGCTAGGCAGGCGGTGGCAGAGACATGGAGGCACCAGGCTCTCCCCATCATGGCTAAAATATCCGCGAAAATTCAGGATACACTGGTAGTGGACGAACTCACAGCCATGGTAAAACATACTCTGCCGGTCTTCCACAAAGTGTGGGATCACTGGATTGATGCAGGGCTTTAAGCATACCGACCCGTATTGTGATTCGAGAACACTTACTGAACCCTGTCCTGATGGGAGGATACACTGTTTTATTACTGGTGACCCCCAGTCCTCTATCTTTCTTTTTCTCTTCTTTCTCTTCTTTTTTCTCTCTTCTCTCTTTCTCCCCCCTTGATCCCTGTCTATTCTTCCCCTTATCCCAATATTTCTAAAAGGTTCTTATGGCTTATACGCTTTTAGACAGTGTGCATTTCTGGTTCTTGTACGAGGACTTGTCTGTGTAAGAATTACTTTTTTGCCTAATAAAAGACATTTATAAAAAATAAAAAAAAAGTCTCCCCCGTCGAAGCGCTATGACGTGCGTTCGACGGGGCTGCAAAGCGCAATCTGACATAGTGCGGTCAGCGCTGCAAGGCTCGATCTTCCTATCTGCGCTCAGCGAGGTGGCCAGACAGGTATCAGAGTGGAAAGAACCTCCATTCTCATGGACATTCCTTCCGCTCTTAAACGCTCGTCTGACCCCGACCTAAGGCGCGCATCAGACGAACGCAGTATTTCACGTCCGTGTTGCCGCACAGTTTAACGTCCGTCGTAGCAAAGAATCATGATCAATATAGACCCACACACTAAGTACGTGCGCACCGAAGTGCGGTCGCACCACGCAGATGGCAAGCGGACGCAATTTAAGCAAGAACATAAAACCTCTAGGATGGGCACGCAGAGTGCGCCACATCTGCGTAGCCTTCTGTGTGAGTGAGATGTCAGACGCAGCGCATTTGCGACGTCCAGCACCTTGACGCACAAAATGACTTTTCATATAATTTTTCAATTTTTATCAATTTTCATATTAATTTTATTTCCCATAATTCCCTTTTATTTTCTACGTCCGTCAAAAACGGATCATGTAGTGTCTACAGTATCTTCCGTCAGTACGTCCTTTCGTTGTGCACCCACGCATAGTGTGTCTTGACTGCATTCATCTGACATTATCCCAATTTGTGTGCAGCACAGTATCTCTTGCTCTCTTTCTATCCTTCACTCTATTTCTCTCTTTCTCTTCTATCTATCTCTGACAACAGTTTAGTCAATTTCTTGAACCCAGGACATACTTGAAAATGAGAGAAATCTCAATGTATTCTTCCTGGTAAAATACTTTATAAATAAATGACTTAATATTACGGTCAATCATCATAAATATTTAAGGTTAAATATTATAAATATTAATCTTATTATTTACATAGTTAATAAAAAAAATCATGAAAACATCAGACAATTGGCAAGCATAATGCAATGCAATCCATTCATTTCAAGACACTAGTGCATAGCTTCAGTTGCTAAACTGCTTCTTTTACCAGGCTGGATTTCTTTACTTTACTTTAAAAATGGCTAGAATTACCGTTTAAAGGTTCCCATCCTTCCGAATAATAAAAAAGGTACTGATTTAATGTATTGAAAAGGAAAGTCTAGGCAATTATGTCGCCGTAACTTCACAAAGCCAGTACATGCAGAACAAACAGTACAAAAGGTGTAAGAATAAAACATCTAAAAATGGATTAGAGTAATGTAAATTCAAATGAAATATTAGGATTTGCTATAAATAGCTCTTCGGGGAATCAATGGCTTTGGTTTTTAGGATAAAGGTTAGAAGATACAGAAGCTTTTGTAAGGAAGCGCCTGTTGTTTCCCTTGACAAGAGCCATAGATAAGAGATTTTGTAACCGCGGGAACTCTATAAAAATAGATTCCGCTGTCTTGGAGTTGATGGTCAATACTTCACTTATTTTCTTGCCTCTAAATGCTAAGCCAAGATTTCACTTCTAGTGGAATCCAATATTTGGTTTTTGCATTGAAAAAGAGCACACATTTTGCGTTGGTTCTATTTTCTTTTTTTATTCTGTTCTCTAGAGAATTCAGGATATATGACTAGCTATATCAACATGAATTGCTCCTGTATGTTCTAGATGAGTTGTTGAACTGCAAATGTAATATTTACGATATAATTATAATTATATTTATGAAAGAGAACATTTATTACAAGGATTTGTACTTCCAATATCAGTGCTATAAAGTCTGACCTTTTATATTTCACTTTATAAATATTTTCAATGCAAAATAAATGCAATTTCTTCAGGGTTGTATAGCCTTTTAAATCCTTCTAATATATTATATTACATACCACTGAAAAGTTAGAAATAGCACAGTCTACTCAATTTATTTACATTTCTGTAGCTTTATCTCAAATCATTTAGGATTATGGGGACAAATAGGAAGAAAAACAAGAATACAAGCAGTAGTGATAGTGGCGGTTAACAGCGCCTTAAAATGTACAGTGGTTGCGATTATATAGAGTTTTTTGCTGCTGTCTTGTGAAGATAGAAAGATAAGTCACAGGAGGAATCTAGAAAAAAAAAGGTTCCCTAGTGCAACCTGGGTGTGACTGTGTTGCCCGTGGTGTGATATTATAGTGCAATAAATAGTGAATATCAAAGGTAATTAAGACGATACTTAAGTGTCTCTGGGTATCAATAAATCGTCTGTAGCACTTCAAATTTTTTTTAAAAAATGGTGCAAGAGAGTTGGCTATTTTGAGGTGGTTGGCAAATCAGAGTCTGTTAAAGAGATGCATCTGGACAGTGACCAGGAACAGTGGTGTCACAAGGGGGACCGGGGTGCGGCCCACACTGGATAACACCACCCCTAGCGTGACACCCTGGAAAAAAAATAAAAAAAATTTACAAAGTATTTTACCAGTGCTTTTCGGCACCGAATCGTGATCCGGCACCCAAGGGGTTAAAGGCAGGCACGGTTTGGAAGGGCAGACTGTGCCCTTCAAAACCTTGCCTGCCTTTAGCTGCTGGACCTCGGCGATCGGGAGGGAGAGAGGTCCGAAGGACCTTCCCCTCCCTTTCAGGCACCTCCTTCGCACTCGCGGGGGGGGGGCACCTGAAATAGATGTCATCGCGCCGTCGCAATGACATCTATCTTCCCCCCGGGGTCCCGGAGTGCAGGCTAACATGCAGATGCCAGCCCGCACCGGGGGGGGGGCAGCAATCAGCCAGAATCCCGGCTGTTTGCTGCCTCCTGTGCTAGGACGAACCTCAGCACACTCAGAAGAGGTGCACTTGGCAGGACACGCGTCCTTAGCAGCCAAGTGGTTAAATAACAACACAGAGAAACAAACATGGCAGAAAAGGGAGCTGATTAAAGTATACACAGAATTCAAGATGGAAACAGAAACAATACAGAAGTAGGACTAATTACAGATACTGGAGAGAACTTTACAGAAAGACAATACAAGAAGGGGATAGCTAAAGAGCATAGAGAACACACCAAAAGGGGCTGGTATCAAGAACATTGGTGTGCAGGAGTATGGTGGCAGTCTAATGGTGGTGAGAGTCGTCCAGGGAAATGGTGGAAGGTCGTAGGTCATAAACTGAAAGACCTTAGAAATCCACACACTGCTGGGAAGCACCTCTCTGTAGTACAATTAATGCAGCATATGATTCCACTCCACACACTGCTGGGCAGCACCTCTCTGCGGTATAATTAATGCAGCATATGAATACACACACTGCTGGGAAGTGCATCTCTGCGGTATAATTAATGCAGCATATGAATCCACACACTGCTGGGAAGCGCCTCTCTGCAGTATAATTAATGCAGCATATGAATCCACACACTGCTGGGAAGCGCCTCTCTGTGGTATAATTAATGCAGCATATGAATCCACGCTCTGCTGGGAAGCGACTCTCTGCAGTATAATTAATGCAGCATATGAATCCACACACTGCTGGGAAGCGCCTCTCTACGGTATAATTAATGCAGCATATGAATCCGCACACTGCTGGGAAGCGCCTCTCTGCGGTATAATTAATGCAGCATATGAATCCACACACTGCTGGGAACCACCTCTCTGTAGTACAATTAATGCAGCATATGATTCCACTCCACACACTGCTGGGAAGCGCCTCTCTGCAGTATAATTAATACAGCATATGAATCCACACACTGCGGGAAAGAGCCTCTCTGCGGTATAATTAATGCAGCATATGAATCCACGCACTGCTGGAAAGCAACTCTCTGCAGTATAATTAATGCAGCATATGAATCCACGCACTGCGGGGAAGCGCCTCTCTGCAGTATAATTAATGCGGCATATGAATCCGCATACTGCCGGGCAGCACCTCTCTGCAGTATAATTAATGCAGCATATGAATCCACACACTGCTGGAAAGCACCTCTCTGCAGTATAATTAATGCAGCATATGAATCCACACACTGCTGGAAAGCACCTCTCTGCAGTATAATTAATTCAGCATATGAATCCACACACTGCTGGAAAGCACCTCTCTGCAGTATAATTAATGCAGCATATGAATCCACACACTGCTGGGAAGCGCCTCTCTGCAGTATAATTAATGCAGCATATGAATCCACACACTGCTGGAAAGCACCTCTCTGCAGTATAATTAATGCAGCATATGAATCCACACACTGCTGGGAAGCACCTCTCTGCAGTATAATTAATGCAGCATATGAATCCACGCACTGCTGGAAAGCAACTCTCTGCAGTATAATTAATGCAGCATATGAATCCACGCACTGCGGGGAAGCGCCTCTCTGCAGTATAATTAATGCAGCATATGAATCCGCATACTGCCGGGCAGCACCTCTCTGCAGTATAATTAATGCAGCATATGAATCCACACACTGCTGGAAAGCACCTCTCTGCAGTATAATTAATGCAGCATATGAATCCACACACTGCTGGAAAGCACCTCTCTGCAGTATAATTAATTCAGCATATGAATCCACACACTGCTGGAAAGCACCTCTCTGCAGTATAATTAATGCAGCATATGAATCCACACACTGCTGGGAAGCGCCTCTCTGCAGTATAATTAATGCAGCATATGAATCCACACACTGCTGGAAAGCACCTCTCTGCAGTATAATTAATGCAGCATATGAATCCACACACTGCTGGAAAGCACCGCTCTGCAGTATAATTAACGCAGCATATGAATCCTACAAGAAAAGGGAAGTGAAGCACACACGTGGATTTGAACGAGACGAACATACCTTGCTTCCTTGCTAGATGGACCCGTTCATGGCCTACATTACCTCAGAAAAAAAAATTCAGCCGGTATACTACAATAAAAATTCCAGCTGGTACCAAAATCATTCCAGGGGTTTCAATGTTAAGACATCCCCGTGTTTATCAAATATTTATTAAACCGTTAATTTTTTTTCACGTGCAGCAAGAAACCATTTTGTTTATTTTTTAGGATTTTTAGGTGTTTTGGGGATTTTTTTGGATGAAAGTTCAGGTTTTCTAACTTATTTTATAGAGACAAGGCTTTTTCCACATAGGTTTTAATGTAAAAAAATATTTGCATTTTTATTAAATATTTATTAAACTGTTAATTTTTTTCACATGCAGCTATAAAGCCGTTTTGTTTAGTTTTTAAGATTTTTTTAGACCAGGATTTTTTGGGTGAAAGTTTAAACTTATTTAAGGTTTTAATGAAGGAAAAAAAACATGAATGTGGCTTTCAGCAATCAGCACCATGGTTAGCTACAATAGCGGTCCAAGGTCCTGATACATTGTCTCAGACCAGCAGTTCAGCACTATAGACAGCTCCAATATAGCTGACTCCATAGTGCTGAAGTCAACTGCTGGTCTGAAACAATGTAGATAGGACCTGAGAAAGGGTGGAATACATTGACGCTGTTGGCAGGCTTAAGCAATTTATGCCATTCATTGTGAACTAAATTTAGACCATTTTCAGCAGAGCTGAGGGTTAAAAACCTATTAAAAAGTATTGTATGGGAACTGCTGTGATCATTAAAGGGGTAAGAATTGTTGTAAGCTTTTAAAGGTTTAATTTGGTAAAATCTCTGTTTAAATGTACTAAGCTGCTGTTTCTTTTCCTTTTGAATTATTTGCATTTGATCTTTGGTGTGCTCTCCTCTTGGTTTGTTGTATTACATTGTATTGAGATGCACCCACACTGAAGAGGTTATTCAGAGAGGTCCTAAATGTCGCCAAAATGTAACTGGACACTGAAATTCAGTGTACGGTGACATTTCGGTGCCATTCAGCTATTCAGAGAGCAGGCAGTTTGCCAAATTTTGGCAAATTGCCTGCACGTATGATGCAGTTCGACAGCAGTGAAATCCCCCATAAAGCAGCAATGGTTCATCTATTCAGAGAACACAGAACAGCAGTGAAAAGTTGACGAAATGTCCTGCTGTTCGATGGTTTCATTCGACAAGTTTATTCAGGAGAATCCCATAGACGTCAGTGTTAAAAATATTCCCATTTTATTTCACTGTCTAATAAACCGTTTATTATTTTACTCTCCAGTGAAAAGTCTCGTTATTTATAGATTATTTTTTTGGATCTTCTAGCCTTTTTTTTTAGCGTCTTTTCCTTTTTCTGTAACCAACCTTTTTTATTATCATTCATAGGATCTTACATGTAAATTCCAGACATTTTTGGACAGATTGAAGAAGCCTGCAGCACAAGCAGGCGAAACGCGTATCTGGATATTTAGAATTTTGTTTTATTATTTTATATTTTAAGAATAAATGTTTTTTTAGAATAATCGACCATTCTCTTGGTGAATTTTTAGAGAAGAGTAGAGATAGCTGTACCCTGGAGGAGGGAACGGAGGTGCGGCACGTTACCTTGACTTGGGACACATTTGATGCCTTGATACTGAGCCACTTATTGTAGAGGCTCAGGAAATTGTGAGTATATATCTGATTATTTAAAGCCAATATTCAAGTCAAGGATTATATCTGCGCAATGGAAGTTTTTCCCTCTCTCTCCACCTTTAAGTAAAAAGTCGGGCTAACTGGCGAAATTAAGACACTAGAAGACTTCAGGAGTTGGGCGTGACCCCCCCATAAGAGGTCAGAAGGTCTATCACTTGAGCCATATTGAGGCTCCCCCTCTGTGAGTGAGAACTTGTGAAACCTTTATTGACTACTTTCTATGTACAAACAATATTGCACCATGTGTTCTGTGTTTATGCCTCTATACTGTAGGGTTTGAACCCATGGAAAGTCTACCCTCTGAGAAGAGCATCACCAGATTAGGCTTGTGCACCGATTTTTTATTCGGTTCGATTTTTCGGATTTTTAAACTTTTCGATTCGGCTTGTTTCGATCGATTTCTGTTTCGATTCGGTTCGGCTCGATTAGTTTTTCGTGTACATTTTTTTTCGGAATATCGACCATTTTTCATATTTTCGTGTCACTTTGCTCGTTTTTTGTATCGACTTTTCGTAATTTCGGAAATTTTCGTTTTTCGGAATTGTACATGTTTTCGGAATTTCGACCATTTTTCGTATTTTCGTGTCACTTTGCTCGTTTTTTGTATCGACTTTTCGTAATTTCGGAAATTTTCGTTTTTTCGGAACATCTGTTCTCCTCGTTTCAAAGCAATAAATTTCGATTTGACACATTTCAAGTCCATTCGAAAATTCCGAAAATATTTCGGATCTGCCATTTTCGGATCTAAAAATTTTCGGAAATTCGGCCGCATCCGAAAACACGAATCGGGAAATTTCGTGAAAATTCCGAAATTTCGAAACCCGAAACGCACATCCCTACACCAGATAAGTGCTCTATATTAACTAATAAGAGGTGTATAGCACTATTAAAATAAGAGTGTGCGCTCACAAGGGACTGACGTCCGATTGTATTTTGATTTTTGTTCAGTAGTTTGTTTGCAAACAGCGTTTAAATTTTGATACTTTCAAGCATACTTTTTTACCCAATTCGTCAGTGTGTCGGCTTTTTCCAGCAGCTGCTCTACCCTGTGATTGGCAGCTCGTCGACTTTTTCCATTGTGTTTGGCGTGGTTTTGCGGCGGTTTCTGCGGTGATTCAGTGATTGCTCGGTGAGTGTTCGGTGAGTGTTCTGGGGGTTTGCAGCGGGTTTTCCCTGCACTCCGGGGACCCTGCGGTTTTACTTGAATACGAAAGTGCACCGAAATGTTTGCGACATTTCGGTGCTCTCTAAATAACCCCTATAGTTTTTATTAAAGGTTGAGTGCTACCCCTCTTTTGTGACCTAAAAATGGTAACATTTGATACTGGTAATAATGATGATACATAATAATGGAAGTTCCTGACTGTGAAACAATAGGATACAAACAGCATTTAAGAGCAAGTAAAATTATGCTACTTATTCCCTGTATTGTTTCCTGTCTCATAGATAGGAAGTAAAAAAAATCTGGTTGTCAAAGTGCTCAAATATGTTACCAACATCATCTTCTACCTTCTACCTAAATCAATTATATCTTAATAAAAATAACATCTGAAAAGACAATGTGTAATGTCTTCATAAAATAGGCATCCCAGCAACAGTTACGATTGTTTCCAAGGATGCAGATTTATTTTTTTCATGCTAACACTGGGGACTCATTAACTGGAAATGTTATGATCTGCAATCAACAAAAAGAATGTATGTTTTATATATATAATTAAGCTGCACACAATACTCAGGATTTGTCACTTTTATTGAGCCCTCAATATAATTATTTATAGATCCTGCATTATAGCAGATAACAAATTGAAAAGCTGTTTTTATATGCATATTACCATAAGGCCTGATAACTGTTGCCAAATGAATCTAACACTGTAATCTCATACAGTACCAGGCAGATACAGTGCAGTGGAATGAACATCTGCCATCTGTCCAAGCTCACCTAAAATTTGGCACCAATGACATTGGTTAAGAGTGTTTTCATTAACTTAAGGGGTTATTCAGAGAGCACAATAATGTCGCCCACATTTCAGTGCTCTCTCGTTCCCCGCAGTTCCCTGCACTTCGGGGAATCAAACTCCCCTCCATGTGAATTCAGCATTCACCACAGGGTCCCTGGAGTGCAGGAAAAACTGGTCGCAATCCTGCCGAAAAACCACGCTGGAAAAAGCCGACGATCCACCAATCACAGCGCAGACCAGCCGCCTGGAAAAGCCGACAAGCTGACAAACGGGTAAAAAAAAAACACAGTACTCTTGAAAGTTTCAAAATTGAAACACTGTTTGCAAAAAACTACTGAACAAAAATGGTGGAATATACATATAAAATCCTATGAATGAAAAGGTCTGTTACAGAAAAAAGAAAAAAACTATTAAAAAAAAACTTTGCTGAAAAAATCCCGAAAAATGCCTAAAAGATCCTAAAAAAATCTAAAAATAAAGAGTTTTTAAGGCAGAATAAAATAATAAACAGTTTATTAGATGTTTACTTAGAATGGGAATATTTTTAACATCGATGCCTATGGAGTTCGCCTGAATAAACCTGACGAATGAAAATACCGAACAAGAGGGCACTTCAGCAACTTTTCACTGCTGTTCGATGTTCTCTGAATAGACAAACCATTGCTTCTCTATGGGGGATTTCACTGCCATTGAACAGGCACCATACTTGCATGGGATTTGGTGAACTGCCTGCTCACTGAGTAGCCGTATGGGCACGAAATGTCACCGTATGCTGAATTTCAGCGTCCGGTTACATATCGGGGCCAGATCGGCCTTCTCTCTAAATAACCCCTATAGTGTATTCTAAATGGGAAAGCCAGTCCCTACAGCCATCTACTGAGATTTCTAACAATTATCACAATTTTCCCAGTCTGTAGAGTGCTGCAGCAAGCATATTTCCTCTCTGTATTTATACTACTTGGATAAGTGGTTATTGATCTTCGTATAGTAAGCCTCAGTGAAGGCTCCTCCATTGGGACATTTTGGGGGCAAAAAAAATTAAATAGTGTAAAAAAATTATTTGGGCATAAATGAAAGGCTAATATTGTTTCCTGGAGGACAGGGGGTGTTTGTTAAAAAGAAAAAAACTGGGGTTTTGCCTGATGGCAGAGATCTTTTAAAAAGAAAAATATTTTTTTTCTCCACTAGGCAAAGCAGCTACTGTTAGATTTTAAATTCCCATAGGCAGGACATATGTACGGTGTGCTTGGAGCCTATTGTCCCACAATTAAAAACAGTCCAAGGAGCAGATCCTCTCCCACTGCTTTAAAGGCTGGTGGCTTCTTGCAATTATGCTAAGCCCCGCCCCCTCAGACGCCGTTTTGCCAGCTCTCAGTACTGGCAACAGGCTAACCAGCGATGCCACCGGGCACCCTAAAACCCCAGGAAGCGCTGCGGGGGCCAAGGATGTTACAAGCGACATATGACCACCTGCCATGCATCCCGTTGGCACAACACTTTGCATAGGTCCTCCTCCTCATCTGTCTCTACCTCCACTATATGTCCTGCCATGTCATTGCCTACAACCTCCACTGACAGGGATGATGCTACAGTAATGGATGTGCCACTTCCTTCCTCTGAATCTGCCAGCATCCCATCAGCTGCAGATTTATGCAGTCAGAATTCGTTGCCCCAGCTGCTGCAGCGAAGAAAAAATATTGTCCCAACCATCCACATGCTTAACGTCTAAATGCCAGCTTGGCAAAATTACTCGTATTACAGCTGCTGCCTTTCCAGCTGGTGGACTCTGCTTCCTTCCGTGAATTTGCCGAAATGTGCTGTACCACAGTGGCAGGTTCCAAAACGCCATTTCTTTTCACGGAAAGCCATTCCAGAACTATACCAGCACGTGGAAGACAATGTTATGGAGTCATTGGGAAAGGCAGTCAGCAGCAAGGTGCACATTACTTTAGACACGTGGTCCAGCAACCATGGACAGGGCCGTTACATTTCCTTCACGGCACACTGGGTAACTCTGCTTGCAGCTGGGAGGGATCCAGGACTGGGCTCTCTGCTGGAGCTTGCTCATCCACCACGCCTCCAGAAAGCTGCTTATATGAGATCTGTCTGCTCCACCACCTCTTCCTCTTTCTCCTCCTCCTCCTTCAATGTCTCTGGCGAAGTGGCAGTTAAACTGACGTGTGGCAGGGGCTACGCAATGGCTCAAGCAAAAAGATGCCATACTGTGCTTGAGCTGGTTTGTTTAGGGGACAGGAGCCACACCAGGCCAGAAATTCTGTCAGCTCTGCAGGGGCAGGTGCAGAGATGGTTAACACCATGCCAGCTTCAGCTGGGAATGGTCATCTGTGATAATGACAGTAACCTTCTCTCCGCCCTATGCCTGGGTAAGTTGACGCATGTACCATGCCTAGCACACGTCCTAAATCTGGTGGTACAGCGTTTCCTAACCAAGTACCCAGGGCTAGCAGAGCTTCTCAGCCAGACCAGAAAAGTCTGCAGTCACTTCAGATGGTCATTCCCAGCAAGTGTTCGCCTGGCAGAAATTCAAAGAGAATTCCACCTTCCCACAAACCACCTGATCTGTGACATGCCCACCAGGTGGAACTCGACATTGGCAATGCTTCAGTGCCTGCAAAAGCAGCAGAGGGCCATCAATGAGTACCTGTGTGAGTATGGCACAAGGACAGGTTCAGGTCAACTTGGTTCCCCCCACAGTGGCTGATGATCAAGGATGCATGCACTGTACTGTCACCACTTGAGGAGGCAACGCGGATGGTGAGCAAGGACAGTGCATGCATCAGTGGCACAATTCCTTTAGTGCTCCTGCTGGAGCGCACTCTGCGGGGAATTATAGAAGTGGCACTAGAGGCAGAGCAGCGGGAGGAAGAGGAGGACTTCCCTAGTTCTCAAGGCCACAGTCTTTATGCAGACAGCATTCCTGCGGGTCCTCAGATCAGACAGGAGGAGGAGGAGGAGGAGGAAGAATATTTAAGTAGTGGGGGCATTGAAGGTGGGGATTCCTCAAGGGAGGGTTTTGTGTGCCCAGAAACCCAAGGACTAGTACGTGGCTGGGAGGAGGTAGTGCATGATACGGTCATCCTCAGCAACCAGGAACACTCTGAAGCTAATGCCACCTCCAACCTACGCTGCATGGGCTCCCTTATCCTGCAAAGCCTGCTAAAGGACCCCAGGATTCGTGCTATCAAGGAGTGGGATCATTACTGGTTGGCAACCCTTCTTGATCCAGGATACAAGGGTAAGGTTGCAGAGCTCATCCTGCCCTCACAGAGGGAGCACAGGATGAAACAACTTGAGGACGCTCTAAAGCGACACTTGTGTAACACCTTTCCAGACACTGGTAGGTTACCAAGTGATGACACAGGTGCTTCTGAGGCTGCTGTTTATCAGAGGAAGAGCGGTGAAGGGGGCCGCTTGACTGATGCCTTTTCCAATTTTTTTAGTCCCCGACGCCCAGGGACGTCAAATGTAGCACCCATTGCTAGCGTCTTTACCATATGGTGCAGGACTATCTAGGGGCAAGGGCAGACCTGGATACCTTTACAGCAGATGATCCACTGTCTTACTGGGTGTTGAGATTGGCTCACTGGCCAGAACTTAGCCAATATGCTATGGAGCTACTAGGTTTCCCTTCATCCAGCGTGCTTTCTGAAAGGACATTCAGTCTCGCTGGAGGTTTTGTCACAGACAAAAGAGTACATCTGTCCACCGACTCTGTAGACCGGCTGACATTTATAAAAATGAATCAGTCCTGGATCAGCAACTATCAC
The DNA here is from genome assembly GCA_009667805.1 of Leptobrachium leishanense. NCBI lineage: Eukaryota > Metazoa > Chordata > Amphibia > Anura > Megophryidae > Leptobrachium > Leptobrachium leishanense. Next base: position 124,001,774 of record CM019064.1, on the reverse strand, counting down.
TCCCCTGATGCTGATGTAACTGAATAGATCGGGATCTCTTCTGCATTCCCAAAACCTTCACCACTGCACTCTTCCACAATACCTCAGCGGGGTTACGGTGTGAAGGCACTAGCTGCCACCAAATGCCCAATATTTGGGTGCACTGACGCGTGTACCAGATTCATATCATTGTAATATTTGACTGCAGTGTCCACCCAAGTGACGTGCGGTGTGGTCAGTGGCTGGCGAGGCCCTGGCTAGTATTGGAGCCATATATACACAGGTTACATAGGTTCAGTGCTCCCCATGATCTGGCTGTTCAGTGCTCCCCAGGAACAGGCTGCTCTCAGGGCTCCCCAGGAAATGGCTGTTCTCAGTGCTTACCAGGATCTGGATGTTCAGGGCTCCCCAGGAACTGTCAGCTTTCTGTGCTCCCCAGAATCTCTGCATCATCCTCCAGGCAGCAGGTCCTAGTGTGACACTGAGCACAGCCCCGCGCCCACTGATTGTGCAAGACAGGACAGTCACATGGATGTCCTGCGCCAATCAATGCATGGGAGGTATGCCTCCCATGCAGGCGATTTTTGAATGGTTTGGACCAATAGCGCTTTCCTATTGTTCAAAGCTATTCCATTGCTCTCCTAGTGCCTCTGAGGCACTGGGAGAGCAATGTTCAGGAAGTGGGCAGTGCTCAGACATCTGTTCATTGAACAGACGCACCGCACTGCACACTTCTTGGCAGCCTACACAATTTGCGTAGTGTCCCGCTACGCAAATTGCATAGGTTCAGGCAGTTGCAAGAAAAGGAAAAAAAGAATGTGAGAAGACGGACGGAGCCGGCGGGAGAATGCGGAGCAGGTGAGTTGACTTTGATTTTATCATTTTATTATCTGTGCAGCTGCAGACCTTAATGGCAGGTGAGGCTCTGCCTCACCTGCCGCCCCTGACTGCACGTCCCTGGTCCACCCCTGCACTCTTCCACAATACCTCAGAGGGGTTACGGTGTGAAGGCACTAGCTGGCACCAAAGGCCCAATATTTGGGTGCACTGACGCATGTACCAGATTCCAATCATTTTAATATTTGAATGCAGAGTCCACCCCTGCACTCTTCCACAATACCTCAGAGGGGTTACGGTGCGAAGGCACTAGCTGGCACCGAAGGTCCAATTTTAATGCACCTGTTGTTACTTTCATCCAAAACCTGCATAAGTTTCACCATAATTTAGCCAAAAAATCACTAAACTTGTTCTGCGTGTCCTAAAACGTCTCCTCTTTTCATACAGGCTGCCGCCCCAAGCAGTTGTTTATGAATAGATTAAAAGAAAAACATTTACCGTCATTTGAAATGTCATTGTTTTTTTCTTTTTAAATGTTTCTATACATCAGACAAATCCGCCACTTCACGGGCAGGTTATGGGGACCTCCTAGGCACGATATTTGAAGGAATTTTTTGTTTTTATTCTTAACCTTTATTTCATGGAAAAATCACTGTTCCTTTAAAAACTTATTTTTTTTAAACTTTTTTTCCTTGTTTCCTGTCCCCCAGGGCACTACCCGGACCCCCATACACCTTTTATGGCAAATATCTTGCATATATGCCCTCTTGCAGGGCACTCTAAAAATCGAATGTTCGAGTCCCATTGACTTGCATTGAGTTTGGATCGTGTTCGCGTCCGAACTCTAACTTTTGAAATTGTTAGATTTCGAATGCGAACCGAACGCGGGGATGTTCGGCTCATCCCTATGAAACACCAGCAGAATGACCTCCAGCAGAGGTAAAACAGCAGCAGGGGTGAAACACCAGCAGAATAACCCCCCAGCAGAGGTAAAACAGCAGCGGAAATATGAGCAGCACATTAAAAGGCAAGACATTGTAAAGCAGGGATTAAAAAGCCATCAATAATCAAGCATCAATTACAAAAAGACAATTTAAAAATCATCACAGCTTCAAAGTTAATAAACCCAGTCAAAAGCATGAAAATCCTATTCTACATTCTATCTAGATTATTTCTGTGCAAGCTGGCGCATTCAAATGTTTTCAGACTACATGTCCCATGATGCACTATGGGGCAATTGAGTGCCTGAGCACCACGGGAAATGTAGTCCAAAAGCATATGCATATACAAGGTTGCACGAAACATAAGCTGGAATTTTGGGGAAAAAAACTATGAACAATCTCAATGACAGCAATTCTCACGTTCGGTGGGTGATCTGAGGCTTCTACTCTCCACTCATTCAAATCCTTGGACACTGGTGAGGTTGATTCCGGCCTTTAGTATCTCTTCCCACAAAGTGTACACATAATGCCTTTTGGGGGGCTACCTCCAGTCTTCCTGGACTCCCGCCGCTCCCTTGCCACTCTCACTTCTACACCTCCCCTCCCCCCTCACTCCTCCTCTCCCCATAGCCGCTAGTGTCCCTCTCAGGACTCCGGTCCCTGTCACTCCCCCTCACCATGTCTTCTCTCCCCACACCTCTGCTCCCCCTCACCATGTCTCCTCTCCTCCCACTCACCACATCTCCTCCACCCTCTCTGCTCTCTCTCCCCACGTCTCCTCTCCCCACTAACACTTCTCCTCACCACACTCCTCCTCACCGCTTTGTCCAGACACCTCTCTACTTCTCCTCACTTCCTCCTCTTCTCCACCTACACGCTTTCTCCTCTCTCCATCTTCTCTTCCAACACCCAGCGTGACACAAAGTGATAGACAATTACAATGGAGAATACACGGGGTTAAGGGGACAGGGTGATTGCAAGAGGATGGCAAGGTACGGATAAAGACAGGTATGTATGTGATGTATAGTAGTGTATAGTTGTATGTGTAGGTGCACCTATGTGTAATGCGTATTTCCATGTAATGATGGATGTTTGTGATGTGTGATGAATAGATTAACACACATGACAGGTGACAAGACAAAACAACTCTCTCCTATACACGCAACTGCAATCCATACCCTCACTACTCACTATTAACCTACAAACGCACGGGGCCAGTGTCTGACCTGGAAAAGTGTGATCACAGTCAGGGATTTGTGCACGCAGATGGTATTTAAAACTTTGGCACTGCTGTGTATTCATTGTGAGCAATATACTGTAACTGACATGTATAATTGCATAGGATTATTAAATCATCACACCTAGTTTATCTCTCAACCCATGCAAAATACAATGAAATTTATCAGCACATTGCCTTTTTAAACCTCAGATATTTGGAGCATGGAGATACTCTGAGAACGGACAACCTAATCAGGACACCGTTCTCACAGTGGCACAGCACAAAGGATAAAAATTAGACTTTTGCCTTTTTTAATTTGCTTTCTAGCCAATTAGTATCTTAATCTCCAGCAGATGAAAGGTATGGAAATGTCACTGCTGGAGGCTTCTGTAACCTGCAGATGACAGCAATGACAGCTTGGCACACACATAAAGAGGGCAATTTTTCAGCAAGCTACAGGATAAATACCAAGGGGTGCCCAGCTGTGAAGCGCATTAAATCAAACCTAAACAGAATCAGTGAGGAACCCAGTTACAGTCAGAGTAGCATATTGCTCAGATAGTGTAGCAGCACTAAGTAAAATAATATGACATTAACCCACAGCCTGAAGACTATCAATAAGAAATATTGAATGCTCTTTAGGGACTGTATATATGCACAATTGACCTGAATCGTGAACTTGTATTGGCATTTTTTAAAAATATTCAAGCTTTAATTTTCCCCAGAATTGTTCTCTACATTCTCATAAGAGTGTATACATTCATAGGTCAACTAGGTCTAGGCCTAAAGTGGCAGTTAGGATTGGGCATAGCATTTCTTAAATTACATTTTAATTTCTAAGCTATTTCATCCCTGTATGCTAAGCTATTTTCACCATTTTGTGCTCTATGTTTAAACTTGTTTTTGAAGTCATGTTTTATTATAGGAACCAGACAAATTATATATCTTTTTTTCCAGCAGAATCAAAATATTTCATTACTATCAGGGTTATTCAAAGAGATCCGAATTGTGGCCGAAAGGTAACCGAACACTGAAATTCAGCATACGGTTACCTTTCCTGGCCATTCGGCTACTCAGAGAGCAGGCAGTTCACCAAATGTTTGTGAATTGCCTGCTCATACGGTGCATGCTCGTTGCCTGTTCGAGGGCAGTGAAATCCCCATAGAGAAACAATGCTTCGTCTATTCAGAGAACAAATGAAGTGGAAATAGGCTGGAAGATGGCCGCCATTATAAGCCAGGCGACCATCTTGTTCAGAATATTGGTTCACTTGAAAATAACTAGGCGAGTTTTAGTTGAAACTAGAATGAGGTATACGTAGAAACTTAGGAATGTGTTAGATTAGCAGAAAAAAAATAATTAGAGTCTGAGAAAGGTCTAGGCTGTTCCTGGCACGGAGGGGCAGAATGAGGAGTAGATACACCAAGGTCGCTGAGGCCCGCTGAGAGACAAAGGAGCATAGAGCCCAGACCAGGTGTTAGCTGCAACAAATGATCGCAGGCGCTAGGGAGGTGGGCGCAGCCCGGAACAGGAGAAGCAACTAATCATGATTTACTGAAACTAACATAATTTGCCAATTTATGGCCAATTAATGGAATGTTTTTGTATTAGGTTAAGGGAGGTATTAACCCACGTGGGGTGGGAGAGTGTCACCGGGAGGTGGGCTAATTGGGATGTACCTGATTATGTATTTGGGGTATAAAATCTTGTGTCACGGTGAACTCGGGGCTCATTCTTTGCGATTGAATCCTGTTTGAGCATCTGTTGTGATATCACAATAAAGTTTGCCTTTCCTGAAGAGACTCGTGTCCAGACAATCCTTGCTCGTGTCTGGTCCGGCCTCGTCCCGAGTGAACCAAGTGGATTCCGGTAACATTTCTGGGAGCTCGATAGCCGGGATTTAAGGCCCTTTTCCGGCACGGCAACGACTGCTGGACACTGTAGCGGTTGACTGCAGGTGCGAGTGATCCCGCTGGTTGGGCGTCCGTTGAAGGTGAGCTGACATCTGCAGGCGCCAAGCAGGATTTCCTGTACAGTGGACCTCGTCTCGTCCCAAACGGACCCCTGGCCTGGGAAGCTGGGACACCCCTGAGTCCGAGGAAACAGCGAACAGCGCGGCGATAGGTAAAATGTCTTCTATGTTTGTATGTGTATTGGAGATACCGGTATAAAGGGAAATGTCCGGCCATAGTTGGATAAGGAGACCCGCGGCCACGGTCTCGTTGGCATACCGAACCCGCCGCCAAAAGCACGGACAAGCAAAGGAGCCAGAGTGGCTAGCGCGTGTCTGGACCCGGGGGATCGGATGCTAACTAAAGTTAGAGTGTTAGAGTTCTGAATTTGAGGGAGAGGGGAGCCGCGTGGAGTTGCGTAGTCGTAGTCAGTGTTAGTAAATAGAGCTTCACCACGTGGACAGAGGAAAGGCGGAGAGATTTCTGCGACCGGGCTTAGAGCCCTGAGTCAGTGCTAGTGTGTACGTCGTGTAGTGAAGAGGGCTCATTGGGGCCAGTGGTAGCTGCAGAGGAAGTGGTGCCGGGTGGGTAGAATTACTCGTAGGCAAATTGGAATTGCAGACGGGAGTGTAGTTATAGAACGGGGTGCACATAGTCACAAGCAGAAAAGAGATAGAGTTCAATCAATTGGGTATAAGGAGCCAAAAGGAGGGACGGTGTAACCTCGGCTAGTAGAAAGAGTAGAATTGTTTATGTATTGTTTTGTGCTGAAAGTATCTGGTACAGTATGGGTTGTGAGTGATTGCTGAGAGTGTTGTGAGTGATCGAGCGCCTACTCACCTAGCAGAAAGCAAACTTGAGAGTGGACTCCCAAGGTACGTTTCCCGGCTCCGGCGACTGCAGTCCGGCTACTGACGGAGGAAGCGAATCCGATATATATGAATTGTTGACTGAAGTACCAGACAGTAAATTTCAAGTGTTTTTTTTGCTAAAAAGTAATATTTGTATTGTAAAGAAGGTTACTGCCCTTAAGAGTAACAATGGGTAATGGGTCATCCAAGCCCAAAAAGGTAAAGAAGGGTGAGACACCCTTAGGGTATATGGTGCAAAATTTTGAATCACTACATACAACACATGACTATGGTGTAAAGTTAACTAAACAGGAATGTGTACAATTGTGTGGCCGCTGCTAGTTCCAGACTGGCCAGAGCAGGGGTCAATGGACCCGGCGCTAATACAGAATGTGCATTCCCAAGTGACCGGGAAATGCGGATATCCTGAGCAGTACCCATATATAGATATATGGAAGTATTGTGTAAAAGATAAAAGTTATTTTATAATGATGGCGGGACGTAACAAGAAGCAGGTACCCCCCAATAGAGAAAATAATAAAAAGAAAAGACCGGTGTTGGTAGAACAACCGGAGGAGATTGATTCCCTGCCTCCGCCCTATCCATTATATTATGGGGCAGCTAGAGAAGTTTTGCGTGCCGTGGCTGCTACTGCTCCACCGGCTTCCTCCGCTCCGGTGAGCGGAATTGCGGAGGAAGATGAGGGGGCAGTGGGTGGAGGAGACAGAGAGGTCCCACCAGGAAAGATCGAAATGCCCGATGGGAGCATATATAAATTGGTAGACCAAGAGGACAGTGATGATGATGAGAGTGAAGATGTAAAGCAAGGTGCAACCACTCGCGCAACGAACAATATATATAAACCCCCGAGACCTATATCAGCACAATCCCGGTAAAAATAAAATGCAGATGCCCCTACGGGAGGTGCCAGGTCCCTTATTGGAAAATGGAGCACCTGGGCCAATGCAATACACATATGTCCCATTTACGACAACAGATCTATTCAACTGGAAAACACACACACCACTGTATTCTATTAATCCCGCAGCGGTGGCCAGTATGATAGAGTCAGTCATGCTTACACATAACCCCACATGGGCAGATTGTTAACAATTAATGCTGACAATGTTCACTACTGAGGAAAGAGCCTGAATAAATAGTAGCGCGCGGAAAATTCTATTTGCCCAAGCCGTAGAAGATGCCAGAGCCCAGCCAGAAGCATGGGCAGAGGAACACTACCCCAAAACAGATCCCAAATGGCCGTACAATACCGCAGCAGGTATTGCTCACCTGCAAACGTACCGTACAGCGGTAATAATGGGTGTTAAAGCGGGAGGGAAGAAACCCACAAACATGGGGAAAATAGCGGATATTGTGCAAGAGTCTAAAGAAACCCCGAGTGCATTTCTAGAAAGGTTACTAGATGCATATAGGGTGTATAGTCCTATTGATCCTGAAGCGGTGGAAAATCAGAGGTTAATTAATTCTTCCTTTGTGGGGCAGTCACAGAGAGACATACGGAATAAAATACAGAGATTAGATGGGTTTCTAGGAAAAGGTATTAGTGAATTAGTTGAAATTGCTAATAAAGTGTTTCATAACCGGGATTAGAAGAAAAGCGGGAGGAGATAAAGAAACAAAAAGGGTATACAGGGGTGGTTGTATATATGGGAAATGGAGGAGGAAGAGGTACCCCAGACAGAGGGAGAGCCAGGGGTCGGGGAGGCAGAGGTAGGGGAGCGTCCAGGGAACCCCCAGGACCCAATCAGTGCGCTTGGTGCCGGGCGAGGGTCACTGGAAAAATAATTGTCCGGGACTTTTGGCTAAATATGGGGTACAAGGGGAAGCTGGGGAGTCGGGAGGTCAGGCCTCCAATTATCAGGTAACAAACGGCAGGTATGAGAGAAATGATGGTGCCAGTGCAGGGTTTGTTGGGTTGGCGGGAACGTCATTTGAAGGGCAAGGTACATATTGACACGGACCTGGGCCCATCCCGCTCGGTAATCACGAGCCCACGGTCACTATGAGAGTGGGGAATAAAGATGAAATTTTTATGATTGATACCGGTGCTGAATATTCTGTTGTAACACAGCAAATTGCTCCCCAATGGGAAATGAGGTTGATATTGTGGGAGCAATGGGGGTGTCTGCTAAGTACCCTTTTCTTGCTTCACGAAAATGTAGTGTGGGTGGGCATAATGTTGAACATGAATTTTTGTATATGCCCGAATGTCCCATCCAGCTCCTGGGGCAGGATATCCTTTGCAAATTGCAAGCCCAAATTACATTTCTCCCCGGGGGTCACGCTAGATTAGACCTGCCTGAGAGTGGCAGCTCTACACGGCGGGACAACCCAGCCAGCCAGTGCATCCAAACTGTAAAAATTGCAGTAATTATGCCAAGGGAAGAGGGAATGGCGCACGGCACCAACTCCGCCGGCCGACCCGGACCCGTACACACTACTCCTGGGAATCCCTGGTGTATGGGCCGAGGAAAACCAGCCCGGACTAGCTGTAAATATCCCTCTAGTGTACGTCGATTTAAAACCGGGTGCAATGCCTGTGGCTCTAAGACAATACCATATCCCACAAAAAGCCAAGCAGAATATCCAGACACATTTGCAGAGACTGAAAGATCACGGCATATTGAAATTTTGCGTGTCACCGTGGAACACACCTCTGTTGCCAGTACTGAAAGAAGGCACACAAGAGTACCGCCCAGTCCAAGACTTACGAGCGGTTAACGAAGCCACAGTAACTCTATACCCCGTGGTTCCCAATCCATACAATCTATTGGCATTAATCCCCGGAGATACAAAATATTACACGGTGCTTGATTTAAAATACGCTTTCTTTTGTATCCGCCTGGCTCCAGCAAGCCAGCCCCTTTTTGCGTTTCAGTGGGAGGAATCAACCACGGGAGCGCGTCATCAAATGACCTGGACACGCCCCCCTCAAGGTTTCAAGAACTCGCCCACGATTTTCGGATGCGCGCTTAGCCAGGACCTCTTGTCCTTCAACGCTCAGCCACACAAAGTTGTTCTATTACAGTATGTTGATGATTTATTACTGGCTTCTCCCACAGAAAAAGACTGTTTCTCCGCCACCAAAGCCCTGCTACATCTATTGTGCCAAGCAGGTTAGAGTGTCTAAAAAGAAAGCACAAATATGCAAACAGACTGTGAAATATTTAGGTTTTCAATTAACAGGTACCAAGCGTGCACTTGGGGCAGAGAGAAAAGAAACAGTATGTCGAATACCCCAACCAAAGACAAGAAGACAAGTCCGTGAATTCCTGGGAGCTGCAGGCTTCTGCCGCCTGTGGATCCCCAATTTCGCAGACATTGCTAAACCCCTCCATCAAGCCACAAAGGGGGGAGAGCATGACCCCTTTCTCTGGGAAGAAGAGCAAACGGCAGCTTTTCTGAAATTGAAGACTCTGCTAATGGAAGCTCCAGCTCTGGGATTGCCAGATCACAGCAAGACCTTCCAGCTGTACGTACATGAACACAATCAAACAGCTACTGGAGTGCTGATTCAGAATTTGGGCTCCTGGCCAAGGCCTGTGGCCTATCTCTCCAAGCAACTTGATCCTGTGGCCTGCGGCGTACCCCCATGCCTGAAAGCTGTGGCAGCCACAGCAATGCTGATAGCAGAAGCAGACAAGCTGACCCTTGGACAGGTTCTTCATGTCAAGGTGCCACATGCTGTCAAAGCCCTGCTTGATGTAAAAGGAAGTTACTGGTTCAGCAACAGCCGGATGACGAAGTACCAAGCTATGATGTGTGAGAATCCATGGGTTCATTTGGACCTCATTGCTACCTTGAACCCTGCTACTTTACTGCCTGACTGTGAAGAGGATCCAGGTCATGAATGCCTCCAAGTCATGGAAGAAGTGTTCAGTAGCAGGCCAGATTTGAAAGACGTACCCCTAGACAAATACGATCTACAGCTATTTACTGATGGTAGCAGTTATATGGATGATGGGAAGAAAGTCTCCGGCTATGCAGTTGTTTCAGCAGAAGAGATTATTGAAGCATATTATCTACCAGGCCATACATCTGCACAACTAGCTGAAATAATAGCTCTTACAAGGGCTCTAGAAATCTCCAAGGGCAAAAGAGTGAACATCTACACAGACTCCAAGTATGCCTTCATGACTGTCCATGCACATGGTGCACTCTACAAAGAAAGAGGTCTACTAACTTCCTCAGGACAGCAAATCAAGTATGCAGCTGAAATACTTGCTCTCCTGGATGCTGTATGGAAACCAAGTGCTGTCAGTATCATGCACTGTCGTGGCCACCAAAAGGGTCAAGATGAAATCCCAAGAGGCAACAGGCACGCAGACCAGGCCGCAAAAGCAGCTGCAAAACCATTGCTAACAACTGATCAAGCCAAAGTCCTGATCTGCAAGCAAGAGGCCCAGCCTTCTATGCCAAACTACGAATTCTAAATGAATTGGAGAAAATTTGAACCTGGAGGCGAATTTATTGAAATTGTTTTGAATAAATGGCGCAATGACTACGAACTATTAGAACTCCATCATGATTATATCCAATGGCTTTTCCCAACTCAGTCCCAAGGCCGAAATTTCTACTCCACTCCTCTGAATCCTCAAGAGACACGTCTTATGACTAACACCTCAGAACTTCAGCACAGACTCCGCTGAGCATACAAAATGATGCTGAAATTCTTCGGTGTAAAATTAATGGGGGAGTATGGAGAAGATAAAGATACAGCAGTAACCGAAATTGAACGAGCAGAAAATTTCGCCTCACGTTTTGAAAATCTAACAACCAACCCTCACAATAATCTGAGGATTACACGAATATTGCTAAATTTGGTAGAATTGGGCGCAGAAGAATACCAAGCCCCATTGGTGAGGTTCTTCCTCAAGGAGATCCTTATCAAGAACAAACTGCCAGGAATGAAGAAAAGTGCGATGAACTTCTTCATACCAGCAGTGAGAGATTCACAAGAGAGACAAGATCTGCTGTTCCTTGCCTGGCAACATTATTTCCCAAAAGAAGAATTCATCTGGGGAAACCATGGAGAATTGGCACGATACAAAGTAAAAGCAGTGGTGGCTGCACTTCTACTGGCGCCACTGAGTGAATGGACACCTGTGTATTCAGAAAAAGAGAAGAAATGGCTATCGGAAGAACAGGGCGGATATGGAGAAGACGGATGGTTCCAGTTAGAGAATGGACAAATAGTTCTACCAGCAACACTGGCGCCTGAGATTGTAAGAACGCTCCAAGCAAGTACCCATGGAGGAAGAGAAATGATGGAACAGCAACTGGAGCCACATTTCTACATGCCAGGACTGTCAGTAATCTGCAAGGCATTAGCCCAGCAGTGCGTGACATGCGCCAAGAATAATCCGAGAACAGGCCCGTCTCAACCTCCAGGGAAGCAGCCAATCGGGCTGTCTCCAATGGCATCGTTACAGATGGATTTCACAGTGTTGCCACCCTGCAAAGGATACAAATATCTACTGGTAATGGTGTGCACCCTGACAGGATGGGTGGAAGCTTTCCCAACGAGAACAGAAAAGACAGTGGATGTGGTGAAAAGTCTGATGAAGGAAATAATACCACACTACGGACTTCCTCTCGAAATAGGGTCGGACAATGGCCCTGCATTTATACAGAACTGTTTACAGCGACTTGCCCGACTGTTGGGTATCACCTGGAAGTTACATACTGCCTACAGGCCCCAAAGCTCGGGAAAAGTCGAGAGAATGAACCACACTCTAAAGACTTTGATGTCCAAACTGTGCCAAGAGACGTCACTAGGCTGGTTGGATGTGCTGCTGATAGTTCTGTTACACATTAGGTGCAGGCCAACCCCCCAATTGAAGCTAAGTCCGTACGAACTCATGTTTGGACGGCCTACCCCTCTGATTAATGGACTAAGGGGGGACCTTCGGGCATTAGGGGAAACTAAATTGAATGATTAGGTTGTATTGTTGGGTAAAGTAATGCAGAAATTAAATACTTGGGTGGGAGATAATATACCCCACTTTCTATATCCCCCATTGCATAAATATTGTCCAGGTGATTCAGTATGGGTGAAGGAGTGGAAAAATGATCCACTAGGCCCAAAATGGAGAGGTCCTTACTTTGTCCTGTTATCAACCCCTACAGCAGTAAAGGTTGCCGAGGTGGTCCCGTGGATACATCACTCCAGATTGAAGGTAGCTGCAGCCAATCCTGAACCAGTATGGAAGGTCGTCACCAACGAGACCAATCCACTGAGGCTAAAGCTAACAAAGACCACAGTTGTGAGCCCTTGAGAGATTCGATTGAAAGCATCCAAGATACTCAACCTTTGGGTGTTCTGATGGATACAACGAGATCTAATTGTCCACTGATGGAGAATACTGAGAGGGTTATTTTTAGGGGCCCGGCCCCGACCCGTGATCAACCGGAAATGTCTTTTGTTTTTGAAATTCCGGCGGGGAGGGATTGGGTTTATGTGACTGTGAAGAGAATTGCCCAGGGGTTTTTGACAGTTGAGGCAATTCTGGTACTGATTTTGTTTCTTGCTCATTTGATTCATGGACTGTCACGTGGAGCATGCCCCAAGTGCCCAAGCACCACCAAAATCTGGAATGGTACACACCCGGTGATGGAGAACCGTACCATGTGGAGACAAAAACGAGAGGCACTATCTGGAACCCAGCTAAAAGGACACTTACTTGTGCAATTTAAATATGACTATGCTAAAAAGTCTGGGCAAAGCACATGTTGGGTGTGTAGTAGACTGCACCCAGAGACAATTCATATACCATTCGCCTCTGTCCCAATGAATTTGAGTATGTTTGCATCAGAAAATGTCACAATACAGGCAGTCGATGCATCGAGGGAGAAACCAGAATCATTCAGTCCCGGGCACCCCATAATAGGACCAGTGTACCAACCAGAGTGGTGTTTTCAATTAGGTCCAGATAAGGAGATAAATAACGATGGTGGGTTATGTAACTCAAGTCAGGTCAACTGGACATCATACATTTACATATTCAGAACAGGACTGAAGGCGCATTATATATACATACGATGCAGGCAATTCACTAGAGAGCAAGAGGAGGTGATTGCGAATGCGACCAATGGAAGGCAGGATGCAGTGGATATGATGAGACGGCTGAGACAGCTTGCGATAGCGATAACAAAGGGAACACTATATTCATCACCATTTATAGTGAAAGGAGGGTACCAGGTGTGCTGTGAAAGAGTGTGTTACACATGGGTACCACCTACAGTAACGGGAATGTGTTATTTGGCTAAATTGATCCAGAGGGTAAGGGGAGAAGACACTAATTCAGATACAATATTTCACCCTAGGTATCCACTGGTGTTTGAAAGACAGAAGAGAGAGCTATTCAAGAAAGCGGATCGAATGTGGGCATGGCTTCCAGCATGGACTGGATGGGGAAGAGAGTTGATGGCAAGAATGAACAGTTATGCCAGTCTGATGGATGAGATTTTGAATAAAACAAGTTGGGACATTCAGTTACTGAATCTGGAAGTACGAGAGATACGAAAGGTGCAAATGATACATAACATGGCACTGGAACAGATTAGTGCAGACCTGAATGGATTGTGTGAGATGACGATGCATTATGAATGTTGCACTTTCATCAAGAACGCTACACATGACGTCCCTGACTATTACCAGGTAATCCAAGATCACCAAGAGAAGGTACCACAGTTGCAGAACACAGCAAGGAGGATCGCTGCTGAAGGCTGGAATCCACTCCGTGGGTTCGGAGCAATCGGAGACTGGTTTGGATCCATTCTGAGATTTATTTCACAAATTGGATCTATGATTCTGATGGTGGTGGCGATTTTGATCGTAGGAGCACTACTGTATCGTATAGGGCTCTGTCTCTGGCCACTATGCAAGAAAGCACTGACACCCGCACAGACACAAAAGATACCACTGATTATCCCACAAGGTATGTTCCCGATGAAAATAGGCTCCTCAAAGTATGAGGAATTTGAGAATAAAAATAGTGAGGTGTAGTGGCTACAAGTCTCAGGAGAAGAGCCTGAGGCTTGAGCCAAGGGGGGAATGAAGTGGAAATAGGCTGGAAGATGGCCGCCATTATAAGCCAGGCAACCGTCTTGCTCAGAATATTGGTTCACTTGAAAATAACTAGGCGAGTTTTAGTTGAAACTAGAATGAGGTATACGTAGAAATTTAGGAATGTGTTAGATTAGCAGAAAAAAAATAATTAGAGTCTGAGAAAGGTCTAGGCTGTCCCTGGCACGGAGGGGTAGAATGAGGAGTAGATACACCAAGGTCGCTGAGGCCCGCTGAGAGACAAAGGAGCATAGAGACCAGACCAGGTGTTAGCTGCAACAAATGATCGCAGGTGCTAGGGAGGTGGGCGCAGCCCGGAACAGGAGAAGCAACTAATCAGGATTTACTGAAACTAACATAAAGTTTGCCAATTTACGGCCAATTAATGGAATGTTTTTGTATTAGGTTAAGGGAGGTATTAACCCACGTGGGGTGGGAGAGTGTCACTGGGAGGTGGGCTAATTGGGATGTACCTGATTATGTATTTGGGGTATAAAATCTTGTGTCACGGTGAACACGGGGCTCATTCTTTGCGATTGAATCCTGTTTGAGCATCTGTTGTGATATCACAATAAAGTTTGCCTTTCCTGAAGAGACTCGTGTCCAGACAATCCTTGCTCGTGTCCGGTCCGGCCTCGTCCCGAGTGAACCAAGTGGATTCCGGTAACACAAACACTAGCAGGGAAAAGTTGCCGAAATGCCCTGCTGTTCAGTGGTTTCATTTGGCATTATTATTCAGACGAATCCCATAGGCTTCAATGTTAAAAAATATTTAATTCAATATCTAATAAACCTTTTAATGTTATATTCTGTAGTAAAAAGTCTCTTTATTTATAGATTATAGACCGTATGCCGTATAGATTATAGACCGTATGCTGAATTTCAGTGTTCAGTTAACTTTCGGCCACAATTCGGATCGCTTTGAATAACCCTGATAGTAATGATATATTTTGAATCTGCTGGAAAAAAGATATAGAATTTTTTAGGATCTGTTAGCCATTTTTTGAGATTTTTTGGCCAATTTTTTTCCCCTATTTTTCTTTTTTTAAATCGTCTTTTTTTTTTTACTGTTACTGCCCTTTTCATTATCATTCATTGAATCTTATATGTAAATTCCAGGCATTTTCGTTCAGTAGTTTTTTTGCAAACAGCGTTTCAAATGTCAAACTTTCAAGCGTACTTTTTTTTTTTCCACCCCATTCGTCTGCACGTCGGGCTTTTCCGGCGGCTGCTCTGCGCTGTGATCGGCAGCTAGTCGGGTTTCTCCGGCGTGTTCGGCGGGTTAATCCAGCTGTTTCTGCTGGTGCATGCGCAGTACTGATACATTGGCTGCCTCTCTCAAGACACTCACTAATGCAGACGGTCTGAGAGATGTTGATGTCAGCATGCAGAGCTGTCATCACTGGCTATTCTGGTGACAAGCAGCTAGGAAATTCTAAATCCTGGTTGCCTGGTGACTAGGGATGAGCTGTTCGGGTTCGGACAGTTCGGAGTTCGACCCAATCTTTGGCAGTTCGAAAGTTCGCAAATTTCAAACTTTTTGGGCGTGTTCGGTTCGGGTTCGAAAAAAAAAAAGAAATTTTGAAAAAAGTATAGAAAATGCTTAAAAAAATACAAAAAAATCTAGAAATAAAGAGACTCTTTACTGCAGAATATTATTAGCAACGGTTTATTAGATATTGAATTAAAAACTAATGTGTACGTGGAAAGATTATCAACTCTAAGGCTAGGGTCAGACGAATGCATTTTTCGCGTCGTCCGTGGAAAAGTGCGGTCGAACGAACGGACGTATTTTTTCACGAAATACGCGTTAGCGGTCATACGATGCGCAGTTTCGTCCGTGATTATGTACGGATCATCAATAAAACACTTTTTGTGTCTGGACCTTATGTTATCCGGTCATTAGCAGCGTCTGACGTCTCCCAATCACGCAGACACGCCGCTATGCGGACGCAGCGCACTCTGTACGTCAGTAGTAGCGGTTTGACGTTCTAGAAAAAATGCGTTCGTTTGCCACTTGCGTTGCATGGACGAGCTTTCGTGCGGCCGTTCGTCGTGTGTTCCCCGGCATTGGACGTCATTTGCTGCTAGCACGGCCGTGATTTCGTGCGGCTTAGGCTAGGGTCAGGCGAACGCATTTTTCACGTTGCCCGTGAAAAAGTGCGTTCGAACGAACGTACGTATTTTTTCCCGGAATACGCGATAGCGGTCATACGATGCGCCGTTTCGTCCGTGATTTTGTACGGATCATCAATAAAACACTTTTTGTGTCTGGACGTTATGTTAGCCGGACATTAGCAGCGTCTGACTTCTCCTAATCACACACACATGCCGCTATGCGGCCGCAGCGCACTCTGTACGTCAGTAGTAGCGGTTTGACGTTCTCAAAAAAATGCGTTCGTTGGCCACTTGCGTTGCACGGACGAACTTTCGTGCGGCCGTTCGTCGTATGTTCCCCGGCATTGGACGTCATTTGCTGCTAGCACGGCCGTGATTTCGTGCGGCTAAATGCACGTGAAAAATGCGTTCGTCTGACCCTAGCCTAAACGCACGTTAAAACTGCGTTCGTCTGACCCTAGCCTAAATGACCTCTGTTCACAAACGGGCATAACACCAGGTGTTTTTAGTCTGGTAATCAATTTGATACATTGTACAATATACTGAGGGTGGGGTGGTGTCTGCTTCTGATTGAGATTTGAGAATTAATTTCCCTAAAACATCCTAATATGCCGCATTTAACTGGTGTTTGAAAAAAAATCTAAAGCAATGTTATTTTTCACCTCGGGATTAAACATTCACAGGGTTATTCAGAGAGCGGTGAAACTCAGGAGAATGACTGGAGAATGGAAAATTCTAGGTCAAAATAGCCAAACCAGAAAAATTCTCCCATTTAACTCACTTTCCAAATCGGCTATTTGGTCTAGATTGTTCTCTTCTCTTGCCAGTTCTCCTGGCTTTCACCTCTCTCTCAGGGTTGTTCAGAGAAAGGTGAAAACCAGGAGAATGGCAGGAAAAGAGAACAATCTGGACCAAATAGCCGATTAGGAAAGTGAGATAAGGCTAGGGTCAGACTAACGCATTTTTCGCAGCGACCGTCAAAAAGTGCGTCCGAACGCATTGCCGTATTTTTTTCACGGATTGCGCGAAAACGGTCATACGATGCGCATTTTTGTGCGTGATTTTTTACAGATCCAAACCAGGAAACTTTGGGTGTCTGGACGTTATGTTGGCCGGACATGAGCAGGGTCTGACGTCTCCAAATCACGCACACACGGCGCTAGTGGACGCAGCGCACTCTGTACGTCTGTACTAGCGGTTCTGCATTCTCGAAAAAATGCCTTCATTTTCGACTTGCGTTGCGCAGCCGGACTTTTGTGCGACCGTACTTCATATATTGGCCGTCATTGCCCGTCATTTGCTAAACGCACGTTAAAAATTCGCTAGTCTGACCCTAGCCTAAATGGGAGAATTTTTCTGGTTTGGCTATTTTGACCTAGAATTTTCCATTCTCCAGTCATTCTCCTGCTCTTCACCGCTCTCTGAATAACCCTGTCAGGGTTATTCAGAGAAAGGTGAAACTCAGGAGAATGACTGGAGAATGGAAAATTCTAGGTCAAAATAGCCAAACCAGAAAAATTCTCCCATTCATCTCACTTTCCAAATCGGCTTTTTGGTCTAGAAGTTTCCATTCTCCTGCTTTTCACCGCCAAAAAATCAGTAAACTTTTTCTGCGTGTCCGAAAATGTCTCCTCTTTTCATACAGACTGCCGCCCCAAGCAGTTGTTTATGGATAGATTAAAGGAAAAGCATTTACTGTCATTTGAAATGTCATTTTTTGGAAATTACATATTTCTATACATCCTAGAAATCCGCCACTTCACGGGCAGGTGATGGGGACCTCCTAGGCACGATATTTGAAGGAATTTTTCATTTAAATTTTTAACCCTTATTTCATGGAAAACTCACTGTCCCTTTAAAAACGTTTTTTTTTAACTTTTTGTCCTTGTTTCTTGTCCCTCCAAAAAACCGAATTTTCAGCCCCATTGACTTGCATGGGGGTTCGGGTTCGGTCCCGAACAAATGGGAAGTTTGGGTTCGGGCTCGAACCGAACTCGGGGAGTGTTCGGCTCATCCCTACTGGTGACACGTGTTTGAGTGGAGGAAACTCCTCTGTTTCACACAGTGTTTCCTGTCACAGCAGGCAGGGGGGGAGGGCACTTCACACAGCCTGACCTCTTTAAAAAGTTAAAGTGGTCAGGATGTGTAGAGTGTACCTTTAAGGTGAATTTGCCACCTCGGAAGCTACCTGGAGAGTAATTCATAATGTAATGAATACTTTGCTCCTGCCAGGCACACATCCCGCTACACATTTATAATAATTTTGATAAAAATAATTTATCTAGTTCTGTTCCTCTTAGATAGTAAATATTTTTTCTCATACAGACAGCTGTAGTAAATCAGTATGACATGGCAAACAGATACATTTGTTCTTATTCTCCTCACATGTCTCAGGAATTGGCTGCAGGATGAAGTGATGTTGAGCACTTTTATAGAATGAGCAGCTGTTGAATGGCTGATCGACTTGCCTTACAGCAGGATGCTGATTACATGTAATGTTGTGGAACTGACCCCAGTCATTACAAATATTAAACATATTTTACATTTGGAGGATAATGGTTATTGCATGTGGCTTTATAGCAAATCAATACATATGTGTAATGGACTTTTATAGCCAGACAGTTTTGCACTCACACTAGTAATGCGGTTAACATGAAAGGGATTAAAAATAATTCAGACTACAGAAACAAATAATTCTGCTCTGGTCCGTCTTGTAGCCAGGTAGTTTGTGATTAGGTATATTATTTGATTAACCCCTTCACTGCTCCGCCATTTCACCTGTGTGCTGCTGAGCTCATTTTTATTATTTTGTGCTCATCGTGTTAAACACGATTTGAAGTCACGTCTTATTATACGACCCAGACAAATTATATATTATTCTTTTCAGCAGATTCATAATATATCATTATTATATGTATGTGCCATGTCCTGCCAGAATGCTATAATAATAAGCAAAGAAAATTTAAATTTCCTTTAAATTTCAATCATCTACAGCGTGTAAAGTTATTTTTTAAAATGTTATCATCCAAGCCTTTGCGGTTATATATACTATGGGGTATGCTTGTTAATTTTTTTTTAGAAATGGTAGTTTGTTACTGTTTTTCTGAGAAAATTCGGGATTTTAACTAAAAGTAAACTGCATTTTTCACTAGTGCAGCATCGTTGTTCACATTATAATTGAAAAGTGAACAATAGTGCTGCATTAATTTAACTAAAAAAATTTATTTTTTATTTTTTATTATGTTTTTACTTTTGTTTACACATAACCTGGTCATGTCAGCCAAATGGCGCCGGATCGCGGACTTGAACCTAAAGGGTTAAAGTGAGGCATCGCTGGAAAGGTCAGACTGACCTTTCCAGTGATGCCTCTCTTGTTTCTGTATCTCGTCTCGATCGGGAGGGAGAGGGGTCCAAAAGACCCTGCTCCCCTTTCAGGTGCTCTTCCGGCTCTGCTGAGGGGGCACCTGAAACCGGGCATCATAGCAATGTCAGTGCACCGGGAAGGCGTATAAAAGTGGGGTCTGACTTCAAGGAAGTCTGACCACCGTGGGACCCCAGATGGAGAGGTAAGTATAGGGAGAAAATCCTGCTGATTGGATGACATGTGGAGGATATCCTCCGTATACAGCGGAGACACTCCATGACGTCTCCCACACATGATCCACAGTGAAAGGGTTAAACCTGAATAATTGCTTAAACATTGATTCCAACTCAATAGTATTTGCTAATATTGCTTTGATGAAACCTCAATATTATTTCCTGATATTGCTATATATTGATTTCCATGTGACTTATCAGATTACATAAATAGTTATGGAAAAGATGGGGTCCTAGTTAGGCTTGTGCACCGATTTTTTTTTTCGGTTAGATTTTTCGGATTTTCAAACTTTTCGATTCGGCTCGTTTCGACCGATATCTGTTTCGATTCGGTTCGGCTCGATTCGTTTTTCGTGTCCATTTTTTTTTCGAATATCGACCATTTTTCGTGTCACTTTGCTCGTTTTTTGTATCGACTTTTCGTAATTTCGGAAATTTTCGTTTTTCGGAATCGTACATGTTTTCGGAATTTCGAGCGTTTTTCGTATTTTCGTGTCACTTTGCTCGTTTTTTGTATCGACTTTTCGTAAGTTCGGAAATTTTCGTTTTTTCGGAACGTCTGTTCTCCTCGTTTCAAAGCAATAAATTTCGATTTGACACATTTCAAGGCCATTCGAAAATTCCGAAAATATTTCGTTTCGGCTCAGAAAACTTTTCGGATCTGCCATTTTCGGATCTAAAAATTTTCGGAAATTCGGCCGCATCCGAAAACACGAATCGGGAAATTTCGTGAAAATTCCGAAATTCCGAAACGCACATCCCTAGTCCTAGTGGCGCACTTGATACTTCCCAAAATGGGAGATTCTTAGTGTAGTGGGTATATATCAATTATCGGTGGATGTTTGACAAGGAGAATATTGCAGTAAATCAATCTCTCACTGATAAAAAGTGGAAATAACAGTCTTGTCAATAGATTACAACAGCGTTATTGATAACCCCTTGTATCTTACATGTGAGTCCGTCTCAAAATGCAAGGTGAATAAAACCACGTGCAAAAATGCATATAACGTGCAAAAATCACAGTATTAAAGTGCAATTTAACAATAGTAGTGCCATCTCCTACTATCATAAGTGTGAATCAATCTCACAATGCAAATCGTGAGTGCAAATTGCATATAAAGTGCATATACTCGTAATATTCCTCTATTAATAAAGTGCAAACACAAAAAGTGTTGGTGTGAATTCTAAGAGTCCGTATTTGTGTCCAATAGTGTTGCCAGTCTCTAGATAGTCTATCGCCACAAAAAAGTGCATATGCAGAGGATTACCCAATGGGTAAATAAACCAAAACCAGGGTTGTTGGTCGCCGAATGGTTTGTAGAATCAAATGTCCCAGCGTTGTACTTCCTTCCATCAATTGGTAGATTCCATAACATTGGGAGGAGAGAAGAAGGATAATAGTGCAGACTGCTGGGATTGATTTAGGTGGGTATATATATATATATATATTACACTCACAAATTTAAGAGCCTAATGGGTCCCGGCTCTGGATTAGAATGCCTCACGCCACATACAGGGTGACGTTCCCCCTTTTAACCGAGAATCTTCCAGTTGTCCTCAAATAAAACACATATGGAGAGGGAGATGGTGAGCACCTAACCCCTTTCTCCTGTGGTGTCTTCTCATTCCAGTTTCTAATCCTTGGTCGACTTCCAGATGGGAGAAGGGGTAAAAGGGGTATGAAGGGAAGGTGAAGAGACTTGCTACCTCTACCTATCACCTTCAATCCAGGGGGATAAGATGGCAAATTATCCTCATCAAAATAGTTAAAAGTAAATCAAAATAAATCAGAAAAAAGATGAGAACTGGATAAAATAACAGAACGATTTTATTGCATAAAATAGGGGGGGGGGTGAGAATAGTTACTGTGATGCGTTTCGGCACCCTCTGTGCCTTTCTCAAACAGTATGGTGTATATGGTGTTACATAAATAGCTATGCATGCCATTTGAAGATTAGGGATTGGCCGAACACCCCCATGTTCGGTTCAAACTCGAACGGCCGAAAAGTTCGAATACGAACTCGAACGTAATGCAAGTCATTGGGGGTCGAACTTCTGAAAATGAAAGTGCCCTCCAAGAGGGCATATATGCAAGATATTGGCCATTAAAGGTGTATGGGCGTCTGGGTACTGCCCTGGGGGACAGGAAACAATGAAATAAAAGTAAAAAAAAAAACATTTTGGGATTTTGCATGTCTGAAAGTTGGCCGTGAGGGAGTTGTCTGTGTAGGGAACTTGGTATGTCCGGCACTTGTTCTGTCTGGAAGTTGGCCGTCTGGATGTTGGCATTAGGGATGTGCGTTTCGGAATTTCGGAATTTTAACGAAATTTCCCGATTCGTGCATTCGGATTCAGTTGATTTTACGAAAATTTTCAGATCCGAATTTTCCGAAAACGAAAAATTTACGGAACGAAACGAAAATTTGTTCAGAATTTTCGAATGGACTAGAAATGTGTAAAATCGAAAATCATTTTCGTTCCATTCGTAATTTCGGCTCCATTCCTGATTTCAGTTCCATTTCAATAATTTCGGACAACATATTTTTTGGTTATATCGCTGATTCTGTAATTTTGTATCATTCCCATCTCAATGTATCCTTCTTGTAAAACATGAGAAATCTCAATGGCAGAATTATCGTATCGACAGAATTATCGTATCGACAGAAATATCGGATCCGAAAAACCATTAGTTTACGTCAAAACGAATAGACACTTTGAAACGAGGAGAACAGACATTCCGAAAAACACGAAAATTTCCGAAATTACGAGAAAAAGTCGATACGAAAAGGAAACGAACCGAAACGGAAATCGGCCGAAACGAAAATTTACAAAATACGAAAGAACCGAACCGAATCGAACCGAAAAAAAAATCGGTGCACAAGTCTAGTTGGCATTAGGGAACCTGGTTGTAGGGATTTTGACCCAAACCCGTTTCATATATATATTGTTTTTACATTGTAAAGTACAGCATTAACCTTCTGTCGGTAGTTTGCAGAAATAAAGCACTCACAGGAGGTTATCACTGGTGTCTGTATCAGGGATCTGAAACTCTGGCCCCCAGATGTTGATTGCCTACAATGTCCAGAATTCGTTCAATGGCCAGAGAATCTTGGGAGGTAAATTTCAGAAACATCTGGGTGTCCAGAGTTTGAAATCCCTGGTTTATAGCTAATGGTATATGTTTTTAGTAAGTTACAGTTACTCTCAGCCCTACCAGTCTGCCCTCTAGGATCCACAAGATCATGCAGCACTATTAACTTCAGGTAATCAAGAATAATGAGGGTCTGTTTGACAACAGTGTCTTTCCGGTAGCTGCAAAAACAGGTACCAGTTCCTGCTCTCTTCTTCATTGGGGATTATGAGTAAGTATAATTTTTAAGTTATATATACGTATATATATTTATTATAGTGTGATTTCTCCTTTGCAAAATTATCTAGTAATAATTTATGGTCCTACTTTTTTGGGGGGCCTTTTCTCTAGTGCAGTTTTCTAACATCATCCTAAGGGACCACTAAGATTTGGTTCACCAGATATCTGAATATCATGCCCACGCTGCTGACTGCACCTTGCTTACCATCCGTGCTCAGGCAGCACATGTAAAGTGCTGCCCAATGTTCAGCACTACTATCTGGTACAGAAACAGTTAAGCACCAACATACACCACACCTTCCTGCTGAAATAAAGGTCTGCTCCTCCCACCCAGCAATGCTTCAGCATTAACATCTTAGCTGTGTTCCAAACCAGTCTGACCCTCCTGAAGCTCCCTGAATACCTATTGACCACCTGTGTACCAGACCCCCTGCTTTTCCAATCGATTACCGCCTGCCCCTGACCAGCGGACCGTCCTGACCATTCTTTTGGAACACCCACTTGTACCTTGCCTGGAGCCCTCCTTATGTCCTGTCTGCCACCCAAGGTACATACCCAGTGTCTACCCAAGAATCCTGATCCCTTCTACAGTATCTGTGTACCCCTGCATTACTGGGCTCAGACCACCCCACCAACCGTTACACTGAAGTACAACACAGGTGAAATAATTTGCTGCTCAGTGATTGCAGGATTTAGTCTGCATTTCCCCAATGCAATCCTTAAAATCTTTCTTGTTAGGAGTCCCTGAGGACTAGGGTTGGGAAACACTGCTCTAGTTTTATCAATAATAAGAAACTTGGATTTTCTAGCATTCTTACTTTTCAGATTAGGGTGCTCAGAATTACAAAAAGGACATTCAAAAGTTACCTTCAAATAGCAAGGTGTCTGTCAACTATTGCAGTAGGCAAGGAGGTTATTTAGTATGCCTTGGCAAACAATGAAAGTGGAATAGAGTCTAAACTCTGTTTTTCTATATTCTCTCAAGGAAGGATGTTTTAAATCTTTAATATCAAAGAAGGCTGTACATTAAGCTTTCTTCAACTAGCATTAGAACACAACTGTCATGTTTACCTATAGACAAAAATAAAGGTTCGGTCAGGTGCACCGTGACTGTAGATTCTTCATGTTACATTTCAGGAGGATATAGCCAAATTCCTTTATGCTTATGATCTTTCAAGAGCAAATGAGAACATATATAACAAAGCGTAACCTAAATATAACAGTTAATGAGGGTATGAACAGTAGCGATGGCTAACTCACTAATCAGTTTACTTGTGAGTTATTGGGGCTTAGCCCTCAGCCCCTGACGTATAGTTATTTCCTTTGAAAACTGTTCATATATCAGATGAACAACCTCTCTAAGATGGAAGGTTAGGAATAGAAAACAACTGATAGTCTAGATCAGTGTCTCCCAATCCTCACATTAGTGGGAGCCTAGAAAGAGGGCTCTACCATATCTCGCTAACAGGTTGCAGTGTTGTAATTAGGTTTTGTGCTGCCCTAGGCCTGATTAAACTCGTGCACCCCCTAATTTAAATTTGACACACCCCTGTCAAAGTCACACCTCTTCCTGGTTAAACCCCACCCTTTCTCTTTAGGCTCCACCTTTTCCTCTGAGCTCCGCCTCTTCCTCTCTGTATAATAAAAGTGGATATCAAGTTCCTACATGTATATATATTTTTTTTTAAATGTAGTTTTTATTAAGAAAAAATTGTCATACATAAATCAAGCAAATATAGGTATAACATTTTAGAAAATAGGGGATAGAGGAGGGGGAAGGAGAGTGGAGGGGTTGCCCAAACCCAGAGAAGAGAGGTGAGAAAGAGGGAGAGATGGAGAAAAGAGAAAGTAGGGATTGTACAGTGAGAGAGATGATTGCAACAGTTTCCATATTAACATCATTGGTCTACAAGGCTAGAAGAGCCAACCAAAACTGTATAAGAAAAGGGAGATCCGTTTCAAACTGAGCCCATCTGTTCTATCCAAGGTGTCCATATTTTATAATAGGCTGAGAGTGTGTGGTGTGTAGTGGCTGTGAGTTCATCCATCAGTTGGGCATCCCTGATTTTAGGGTACATTTTTGAGAATGGAGGGATCGACGGGCAGTTCCAATGTTCCGCGAGAACGCGGCGGGCTGCAAGGGTTATCTTGGCCAACAATTTGTTTTCATGTCGCGACAAGTCCGGGAAGGGTCTGGACAACAAGTAAGCCCATGGATCCATTGGAGTTTCTCTCGATAATATTGCCTGTAGTAGAGTGTGCGTTTGGTCCCAAAATCGTTGGACCTCAGAACAAAACCACCACATATGGGCGTAAGTACCCCGGAGTCCACATCCTCTCCAACAAAGATCAGGGGTCTGTGGGGACATGTGCGAAACTTGGACAGGGGTGGTGTACCATCGGAAAATAGTTTTGATCAATTGTTCCTGATGAACCGTGCATACCGAGACATTTCTCATAGCGTCCCAGATATCGCCCCATTCTTCGGCCTCCAGAGTCTCCCCCAAGTCTCTTTCCCAAGCTTGAATGTAGTGGAGTTCTCGCCAGTCGAGAAGGACTGTAAACTGGTGATAAATCGTAGAGATTAACCCCCTAGGGTAAGAGCCTCGAAGGCACAGTCGTTCAAAGGAAGATGGTGTGGTTAGTGCCGCAGTTTTGATGTGAGGGCGACTTGCGTATGCTCGTATCTGGAGTAAAGGTAAGGGATGTAATACTCCAGAGTGAGGTAGGTCCGTAAGTTGTAATAGTTGTCCTTTGGGGTATAGATGGCAGATTCTCGAGATATTGGAGCCCATCCAGCCCTCTGAGGAAGAGGATACGAGTCCTGGCAGGAAATCACGATTCCGCATGATCGGTGTTAGCGGAGATGGGAAAGATGTAAGATCGCATTTAGTCGCCAATTTGTCCCATAGTCGGAGAGAATTAATGATGGCCGGACATGTGGTTTTCAGGAAAGGGCGGTGAGCTCTAGGGAGCCATATCCACATCTGGGGACAATCCGGGTACATGAGACCCCTTTCCAGGTCTACCCATCGACGGGAGGTCTGAGGGGAGTGCCAGGCTACCACCTGGGCAAGTTGTGCAGCGTAATAATAAGACAGCAGGCATGGCAGTCCCAGGCCCCCCGCCTCCTTCGGCCTGTACAGGGTGGCTCGAGCAGTTCGATGGCGTTTTCCTTGCCAAATAAAGGAGTCAATAGCCCTCTGTATGTCCCGTATATCATCAGAGTCCAGTGCAATAGGTAATGCTTGAAAGAAATACAATAAACGTGGCAAGATATTCATTTTGACGCTATAAATGCGGCCTACCCACGAAATTTGGTACCTATCCCAACATTCCAGGTCTTTCTTTATTTGCGACCATAACCTCTTATAATTAGCATCATATAGGGTGGTGGGGGCGTTAGTAAGCATAATCCCGAGGTATTTGAAAGAAGAGGGAGAAAAGCGGACAGGAAAGTTAGTGCAGAGATAGTCATATTGAAGGGAGGGAACATGGACCGTAAAGGCTTCCGATTTGTTGATATTGATTTTATAGCCTGACAGCCTTGCGTATTCATCTAAAGTTTTAAACAGTTGCGGCAGAGACTCCAAGGGGTGGGACAGGGATAAGAGGATATCGTCAGCATAAGCCGACACCTTAAAGGATTCAGAGCGAACTGTGAGTCCCTGTATCCCTGGGTTCATCCGTATGTGTTGGAGAAGTGGTTCCAAATACAAGGCGAATAGGGCAGGGGAGAGGGGGCATCCCTGTCTCGTTCCATTAGATATCATAAAAGGGATTGGTTCCGCTCCAGGCAGTAAGATCTGGGCAGAGGGTGAGGTGTATAAAGCGTTAATAGCGGCTAGAAAGGATTCTGGTAACCTGATATGCTGCAGGAGGGAAAACAGGAAGGGCCACTCCGCCCTGTCAAACGCCTTCTCTGCATCCAAGGAGAGAAACAGAGAAGGCTGCTGTGTTTCCATAGCCGTCCACACCAAGTCCACTGCCCTTCTAGTGTTTTCATAAGCCTGTCGGGTGGGTATGAAGCCGACCTGGTCAGGGTGGATAAGAAGGGTTAAAAATGGTTCTAATCTAAGGGAGAGGATTTTGGCTAATAATTTCAAATCTGTATTAATTAGTGAAATGGGCCTGTAGTTTTCAGTGAGATGGTGATCTTTATCTGGTTTGAGTATTAAGACAATAGACGCCAGTAAGGATTCTCGGGGTGGTGTGCCACCCTCCATCAGGTCGTTAAACATTCGGAGTAGATAAGGGAACAGAATTTTGGGGAAGGCTTTGTAGTACTGGTATGTGAAGCCGTCAGGGCCAGGTGCTTTGTGGGGTTTCATTAGGCTCAGGGCATTACCAAGTTCTGTTTCGGTAATGGGAGAAGCCAGTGTGGCCGCCTGTTCGTCGCTCAGAGATGGAAGCGAGGCCCTGGATAGGTAATCCTTGATATCGTCCATCAGAGAGGAATCTGAGGCTGAATGGGTCGGGGTGTGATTATAGATGGATGCGAAGTATTGAGTGAATGCGTCTCTGATGGTATTCGGGGTGGAGAGCTGGGAACCCATGCTGTCTCGTATGGGGGGCATGTTCTGTGAGTGCGGTCTAGGGTTAAGAAGGCGTGCAAGGGGTGTGTCCATTTTGTTGGACCTTTCGTAGTATCTTCGCTTGGACCAGAGAAGCGATCGTCCTACATCATCTAGGAATAACCTATTTAAGTCCTGTCTGACCTGGGATAAGGCAGCGTAGGTCTCAGGAGAGGGGGACGTCTTATGAGTCATCTCCCTCTCACGGAGTTGGCGTTGAAGGTCCTGTATGTCTGCTAATTTCTGTTTTTTCAGGTGGGAGGCTAAACCTAGTAGTGCACCCCGGATCACCGGTTTATGGGCTACCCATAGTACCTGCATGGATATATCATCTATGTCATTTAGGCGGAAGTAGTCCTGTAATGCCTCCCTCACAGAATCACGCACACCCGGCTTGTCCAGCAGGAATGGGTCTAACCGCCAACGGCGACCCACCGCAGGAGCAAAAGGTCGCAGCTGGAGGGAGACATCCGCGTGGTCAGACCATGTGATGGAGCCAATGGAAGAGGAGATGACTAAGGGAAGACATGAGGCGGAGGTTAATATGCAGTCTATTCTAGAATAGGTGTGATGGACGGGAGAGAAATACGTGTAGTCTTTAACCGAGGGGTGTTGGACCCTCCATACGTCAATATAGCCCGCGTGATGTACGAAGTTATAAAATTGTTTGTCTTGTAGTGATGGGATATGTGACGTCTGGTCAGTATGTGAGGTAGATCTGTCAATTGGTGGGCACAGAGTCACATTGAAATCCCTCCCCAGAACAAAATGGCCGGTAGCGTGGGATGATATAAAAGAGTGGGTGGAGGACCAGAAATCCGCGTCCGGTGTATTTGGGCCATAGACCGAGGCGAATGTTTACGTCTGACCAGACACCGTACCCGATACCAGGACACATCTACCTATATCATCTGTGTGGGAGTCCGTTATAGTGATGAGACAGGAGGTTTGAATCAATACTGCCACCCCATTACGTTTAGGAGTAGCACACGATAAAAAACTCTAGAGTAGGCAGGATCTGATAAACGAAAAGCAGCCGTTTTAGGAATCCTAGTTTCTTGTAATAGAGCAATGTCAACTGATTTGCGTTTCAATTCTCGGAATAATAGGCGGCGTTTACGAGGCGAATTAAGGCCTTTGACATTTAGGGATAATATATTTACCGGAGCCATCCCAGTGTGGAGTCACAGTGTGCAATGTAGAACAGTACATATGGAGAAAGAGAGAAGAGGAGGTGTGAGGAGAGAAAAGAATCATTCAGAAGAAAAAAAGAAAGAAAAAGAAGGGACAGGAAACCCCATGATGGGCAGTCATGGGGGTAAGGGGTAGTACCAACCGAGCGGGAATACCGGAGGGGAGGTAAAGCGGGGGAGGAGGTGAGAGGAAGAGGGAAGCCGACGACCATCTGGTGCAAAATCAAAAGAGAGCACAGAGGGTACGCCGTCTGCCCGCCGAGTTTGAAAACTTTTAAAATAGAACGGAGCATGCGCATTGCGCTCCAACCATAGAAGCAATATTAACTGTCAAGAGCAAAAACAAAAATAAAACAGTAACTTCATCCTGTGATGATATAGGACGATATAGAACATTACCACATGAATCATGGCACCCTGGGCTTGCAATCCAGAGTCCCTGTGCGAGCTCGGGGCTGGGGTGACGACCCCAGCATCCAAGGAGATGATGCCATTTCTGGGATAATAGCCTTATCCAAGGTTTCAGGGAAAGACCTTTGCAAGTCATTCCCCTGTCAATCCGCTGCTGAGGACCAATTTTGATCCAGGCGAGGAAGTGGTGGCGGGGGCCTCAAGTCCTCCAATGCCCGCGGAACCGGTAGGTCAAAGAGGCGTAAAACTTCCTTTGCTTGGTAGAGGTGTGAATATGCATGCGTGCGGTTTTGCTTGGTGACCAGAAGTTTAAAAGGAAAGCCCCAGGCGTACTTGATGTCATGCTGACGAAGGATCCCTGTTACTTCCCGCCACTCCCTGCGGCGCGCCAAGGTTGTGGGCGAAAGGTCTTGATAGAAGGAAATTGGGGAGCCATCATAATCTACTTTCTGATCTCTGGTAGTTTTCAATAGGGCTTCCTTGGTGGAATAGTAATGAAATCGCGCCACAACATCTCTCGGAGGGGCGTTTTTGTCACGTCTAGGGCCCAGTGTGCGATGTATACGATCAAATAGCAGTTTCACCTGAGGGAGGTCTGGTAGGAGGCGATGTACGATGCCTGTGATCGTGGGAAGTAGTTCGTCGCCCAGAACAGTCTCAGATAGGCCCCGGAGGCGTATATTATTGCGTCTAGAGCGGTTCGATTGATCTTCAATGGCTTCCTCAAGGTATTGTACCCTGGATTCCATAGCGTCAGCGTGGGCTGCAAGCGCATTATAATGAGTTACAATCTGCTCAGATCTGTCCTCGAGTCTAGCGGTCCGCTCAGCTATTTCCTGAATGTCAGCAGAGAGACAGCGTGAGGTTTTCTCCAACTCTGTGGCGATGAAGGATTTTAGACCCAGGATGTCAGCCTTGGTAGCCGGGTAAGCTTCCGAGTCCCCCTCTCTGCAGGCGTCCGCACATGCTGAGGCAGACTCGGCGCCATTTTGGGAGGTGTCTTCATGCCGGGCCCGAGGTGAAAATATTGGCGCCACGTTAATTTCGGCATCTTTTTTCATTTTATTTGCCCTCTTCATGGTCAGGGACTGTACTGTACCTAATTTAGAGACGTTCTGGCTGGTTTAAGTGCTGGTTGGAGCTGTTTTTCGGCGGGTTAAGACGGGAGCTCCCTCACACAGCGACCATCACTGTTGCCGGCTCGACTCCGCCCCCCCTACATGTATATTTTGTATAATATTTCAAATGTTGTATCTATTGAGATATTCAAATAAAATTATGAAATCTTTAAATTAAACCATTTTTACAAAGATCAGACGTGTATGTCAAGTATACTGGATACTGCATCCGCTCTAATTGGCCAAATGCCTGCTTGGTACCTATTCCACATGCACTGCTGCTTTCTCCTCTCCTCAGAGCCTCCTGTACCTGCAGGGCAGTTTGGTGAGCAGGATGTTAACCTCTGCCCTGCTGGAAAGCCTACCTATCCCTATCAATTCCAAAAAAACAGCTTATCGAGCAGCACCGAGTTACTCCCCCGGCATCACAAGCGTGTGCACTGTTTATTCTGCAAAAGTCATTTTATTAAATAGATCACATTTTATAATTGATATAGTTCATATCAAAGCAACCTCTACTTAAAGCCAGTAGAGAACATGCAGTGTAAAACATAACTTTTATTATTTTATTTATTTATAAAGGATTTTACCAGGAAGGACACATTGAGATTTCTCTCGTTTTCAGTATGTCCTGGGTTTAAGAACATTGAGTGTTAATGATAATAAAAAAAATCAGACAAGAAAATTAATTTGAAACCACATACTTGTCATAAGACTTATAACTGACCATTAGAATAACGACCATTCATAAATCAAAGGAATGTTAACATAATCACGTTTGCTCAAAAAAACATGTTCCTTTGCTCTGGGTGGGAAGGAAAAAATAAAATCACTCAAAAGGAGCAATCCAAAATGTTTAATACTTATAAGAGTTAGCTAACTGGTATAGATCATTTCAGATTTGGTAGGTTACTGTCCCTAGCTAGCACACACCTTTTTAATCACATTTTAGAATTCTTATGGATTATAGTTACAGTTCTCGACAATAACTGGAGAGTAAGGAGAGAGAGAGTGAGCAGCCTGTCTGCACAGGGGGCAGGGCCAGATTAAGATCTCTATGGGCCTGGAGCTGAATATTTTGGTGGGCTTTTTTTTTGTAATTTAGTGAAATTAAAGCATATTTTAGGTTATTTAATAGAGCAGATACAGTATATCTAACCAGGTAGATACTGTGTGAGGAATTTACATTCAGATTTCAATCATTTACAGCGTGTAAAATATATTTTTTTACATTTTATCATCCAAACCTTTGTGGTTATATATTCTTGTCACTTCTATAGGGCATTCTTGTTAAAAAAAATTAAATGGGATCCTGTTACTGCATTTTTCTGAGAAAATATACAATTTTAACCAAAAAAATGAAATATTTCCCTTGTGTTTTGGAGGATGGTGTTTTATGAATAATATGGCTATGTATAAAACACTGATCTTGCTCCCAGCATGGGAAAGAGAAGGTGAGTAATGGCAGTGGTATTGCTCATTTTTATACGTGACAAATGGACAATGCCATCGCTTTGGAACTAAAAATAAGTAGATAAAAAAATGTTTTTGGGTTTTCCTTTCTTTTAGATTTTACATGGCCATGTTTAGTACAGTATTAATGCAAAGGCCAGACGCTGACCTGTCCAATGGCACCTCCCTTGACCTTGTGAGGTGTAAAGATTAGTGATGCAGGGTTCCAAAGTGCCTCCCAGTGCACTTTGCTGCAGTGCGGGGGTTTAGGTTTTTGGTGTAACAATTCGTAATATCGGATCGTGCCATCACCTCCACACTTGAGATGGTGAGTTAGTGCAGCATCATTGTTCACTTTATAATTGAAAAATATTGCGGTGTTAAAAAGAAAAAAATAAAGAAATATTTATTATTTTATTTTTATTGTTACATAAAACGTGGTCATGTTTGGTATCATTGGAAAGGCCATGCTCTGGCCTTTCCAGTGATGCCTGACATGACCCTGTAGCTGCTATGGTGTTGGTGATAATGAGGTCCAAATGTCCATCAATGCAGACATTGTTATTTTTTCTCTGGGCCTATTCTGGGGCATGGGCCTGGAGCTGCTGCTCCATCTGCCCCTATGTTAATCCGGCCCTGACAGGGGGGAGAGACACACGCTGCTGTATGAGTTTACATCTCTTGCAAGCACATAGGTAGAGAGCTACACACCGTCGTCACACATAGAAGCTGGCTGTACGAGATGTTAACTCAGTGTGTGGACCCCCGGAGACAGACTGCTCCCTGCTCACACACTCTCCTGTCAGCAGCACAGGGGGAGGGAGAAACACATTCACACTGCCGTACAGAGGCCTGTTCAATACCTCAGCCGCTGCAAGTGCTAAGTTAGCAACTTGCCATTGAACGCCGATCATCCACTCAGCGCTCAGCAGTGCTAACCTAGCACCTGCAGCGACCCGAGGAGATGCTGAGTGTGACGTTTTAAAGATGGCCGCCGCCATGAAGCAAGTAACAATGCCGTACAGCAAGATGGCCGCCGCCTCGAAGCAAGTAATAATTCCGTACAGCAATGTTAATTTTGAGGTTTTTGTTCACCAAAGCACAAAATATTTATTTATTATTTCCCCCTGCACATAGACATATATTACAGTTCAATTTATATATTGTTTCAGAAGTAAACATAACGTTTATTCATTAAAAACTATCATTTGTGGTGTGTGCATACAAAACAGAATTGTGCTGACTGCTTCTCTTTGTTTTTTCGGATCACTCGGACAAAATATAATAATCTGAATTTTTCATTAAAAATCGTCGGCCATTTTGGATTCAAAATTCGCATCCAAAGGGTTCAACGACACTGCTGCAGCAAACTGAATTGCTGCACTGCAGCAATTCAGCAGCTGCTGAGGTATTGAACAGGCCTCAGGTTTACATCTCCTACAGTCTCGGTGTGTACAGATGTGTAGCTCTCTACCCCTGTGCTTACAGGAGTTCTAAATGCACGAGATGTACCTGCAGCCCTGAGCCCCGTTCAATACCTCAGCAGCTGCTGAATTGCTGCAGCGCAGCAATTCAGTTTGCTGCAGCAGTGTCATTGAACGCTTTGGATGCGAATTTTGAATCCAAAATGGCCGACGATTTTTTAATTAAAGATTCAGATTGTTTTTCGTATCACTCGGACAAAATATGATAAAGAAAAGCAGTCAGCACAATTCCGTTTTGTATGCACACACCACAAATGATAGTTTTTAATGAATAAACGTTATGTTTACTTCTGAAACAAAATCTAAATTGAACTGTAATATATGTCTATGTGCAGGGGGAAATAATAAAGAAATATTTTGTGCTTTGGTGAACAAAAACCTCAAAATTAACATTACTGTACGGAATTCTTACTTGCTTCATTGCGGCGGCCATCTTGCTGTACGGAATTGTTACTGCTTTATGGCGGCGGCCATCTTTAATACGTCACACGAAGCATCTCATCGGGTCGCTGCAAGTGCTAGGTTAGCACTGCTGAGCGCTGAGCGGTTGAACGGCGTTCAATGGCAAGTTGCTAACTTAGCACTTGCAGCGGCTGAGGTATGGAACGTGCCTCTGGGCTCTGCACGGAAAGAAACTAATATGAAGGCAGTCCACAGGGAGGCAGCTGGAGGAGTCCTAGGACCTCTGGCCCTGCAGCCGCTGACTTGTCTCCCGGCTTGAATTGCATCCAGACAAACAGGGAAGGCCCCGACCAGTGACTGCCTCTCCACAACACGGGTGACTCCTTTCAACTATAGTCTGGGTGATTTCTCCCCCCTTCTTATCTGATATATGGTGCGGTACTGGCGGGGCCCTTGTGATCGACAACAGCCCTATGTCAGAACACCAGCAGGGCCAGGTGTGTGACTCAGAGCGTGTGAGGAGATCGCAACCTTGTGGACGTGTGCTTGTCTGTAGTCTCCCTGTGCTGCACACTCCTCCTCCCGGTGGGCATGTGCTCTCCTCTTCCTATTTCCCCTCCCGTTCCGCGCTGCTTCTGGTGGACATGTGCTGGCGTTTCCCCTCCCCTGTGTCCCGTTCAATTCACCTGGGGGATGGCTGAGTCCTGCGAATGTCCTCTCTCCGTCTCCTCCGCAGCATCTGCTCTGCACGATGGAGCGCTGGGGAGGAAGTGACGTGTAATGATCACTTCCTCCCAGCGCCGCAGTAGAGGATGTGACGCTCGTATTGAAGTGGCTATGATCGGCGGCTGGGGATCTAGCATCCCATGGAGCAGCGAGTCACTCAGTGGCAGGTCACACTCTGCGGCGAGGCGCCGCCCCCTGGAAAGTGCCGCCCTAGGCCTTGTCGGCCTAGGCCTAGATACACCACTGACAGGTTGTTTGAAATAGGGCATACCTTGCCAAAGCCGCCTAGAAAATACACACCCTATGGGTAGCTGCTTGTAAAAATCAGTAAAACAACTTTAAGGATCCACGTTAAATAAATGGTAAATAATAAGTATAACACCATAACATTGGTGTTGAAATTGAAACTACAGTAAAATGCGCACAAAAAAATTAATAGCTTCATGTATGCTATGAAACAACATCTGGGAGGTGCGTGTTCCTCTAATGACTTTATTGAAGATTGTTGCATTTGATGAAGATAAAAATCTATTTAATATGCCCTCAGGCTATCACTGGAAAATTAAAAAATGATCAGTAAATTCAAATTGGAGCACTTTAATCTCACGTCTAACAGCATTAGCTGAAAGTAACAATAATTATTCAAAATTCAAGTAAATTAATGGACTGGAAAGATATTACTCATTACGAAAATATAATATGCTGTTTATGTGTGAATACAATATGCAGCATCATCTCATACTGTTTCTGTAATGTCATATGTGTTGTGTCAACTCTTGAATTTTCATTTGCATTTTTCCCATGATGTTATGGCGATAAAAAATGCACATGAGTTACATGATGGGGATTCTTTTCTTAATATATTATAATCAAGGAATGGGGAATTAAACTTTACAAATAACAAACTTAGATGGTTATTCAAAGAGAATCGAAAAGCCACCGCATGTTCGGTGACTTTTCGTTCTCTTCAATTCGGTGCGATTTAGCGATTCCATTTCAGTGACCCAGAGGTGTATTCAGCAAGCACCACAGGGCTGTCGTAAATGCAGGGAAAAGTCGCTGCAAACCCGCTGAAAACTCACCGCAAAACCAGGGCGAACGCACACCAAAACACGCAAAAACATCTGGATTAACCCCACCGAACACGATGGAGAAACCCAAGCAGGAGCCGAGCAGAGCAGCCGCCGGAAAAAACTGACACCGCAGACGAATGGAGTGAAAAAATAAATAAAAACAGTACGCTTGAATGTTTGAAAACTGAAACGCTGTTTGCAAATAAACTACTGAGAGAAAATGTCTGTAATTTACATATGAGGTCCAATGAATGATAATAAAAAGGCCTGTTACAGAAAAAAAGAAAAACGTTTAAGAAAAAAATAAATAAATCGGAAAAAAGATTTTTTGCAAACAAATCCCAAAAAATGCTTAAAAGATTCTAAAAAAAAACTATAAATAAAGAGACTTTTTACTGCAGAATATTATAATAAATGGTTTATTAGATATTGAATTAAAACGGGAATATTTTTAACATTGAAGCCTATGGGATTTGCCTGAATAAACCTGTCGAATGAAACCACCGAATGGCAGGGCATTTCGGCAACTTTTCATTGCTGGATTTTGTTCTCTGAATAGACGAATCTATGGGGATTTCACTGCCCTCGAACAGGCACCGAACAGGCACCGTATGTGCAGGCAATTCGCCAACATTTGGCGAACTGCCTGCTCTCTGAATAGCCGAATGGCCAGGAAAGGTAACCGTATATAGGGTTTTTTTGATCCTCGTTTCCCCATCAGACCACGTTCTCTATCAACAGGTGCCGCCATCTTGGCAGGTGACGCATATTCCCCATAGTTGTGATTTAAGCAACCCCATTACACTGGATGAACAGTATTCCCCCCCACCATCTTGGATAGTGGCAACCTAAAATAATTTCATCTCACATTATATATGTTTGCAGAAACTCTACATCTCACCATAACAATGTCCTCAAAGTTCCAGTATCATTTTCATCCTTTCAAGGATCAACCAATTTTAAAAATCACAGCCATAACTTGTTCCCCACTAAGGGCACCGCCATCTTGTTTCTGATGGGATTCTGACATCAGCGGCTTCCCATCCATTGGATGTCATAGAAACATAGAAACATAGAAAGATGTCGGCAGATAAGAACCTTTCGGCCCATCTAGTCTGCCCAATTACATGGATACTTTACTTGGGTTTATCTTTTGTTTAGGATAGCCTTATGCCTATCCCATGCTTGCTTAAATTCAATTACTGTTTTGGCCTCTACCACTTCAACTGGAAGACTGTTCCATGTATCCACCACCCTCTCAGTAAAATAATGCTTCCTGATGTTACTTTTAAACCTTTGCCCCTCTAATCTAAGACTATGTCCTCTTGTTTTGCTACTTTGTTTCCTTTTAAATATACTCCCTTCCTCTACCTTGTGGATTCCCTTTACGTATTTAAATGTTTCTATCATATCTCCTCTGTCTCGTCTTTTTTCCAAGCTGTACATGTTAAGATCATTAAGCCTTTCCTGGTAACTTTTCTCCTTCAAGCCGTACACCATTTTAGTAGCCCTTCTCTGAACTCTCTCTAAGATGTCTATATCCTTCTGGAGATACGGTCTCCAGTACTGCACACAGTACTCCAAGTGAGGTCTCACCAGTGCTCTGTACAGTAGCATGAGCACTTCCCTTTTCCTACTGCTAATACCTCTCCCTACACAACCAAGCATTCTGCTAGCATTTCCTGCTGCTCTATTACATTGACTACTTACCCTTAGATCCTCTGAAATAATAACCCCTAAATCCCTTTCCTCAGATGTTGAGGTTAGGACTGTATCAAATATTCTATATTCAGCCCTTGGGTTTTTACGCCCCAGGTGCATTATCTTGCACTTATCCACATTAAAACTCAATTGCCACAACTCCGACCATTTTTTTAGTTTACCTAAATCATTTGTCATTTGGCTGATCCTGCCAGGAACGTCAACCCTGTTGCAAATCTTTGTGTCATCAGCAAAAAGACATACTTTTCCATTAATACCTTCTGCAATATCACTAACAAAAATATTAAATAGAATGGGTCCAAGTACTGACCCCTGAGGTACCCCACTGGTAACAAGACCATGCGCCGAATAAACTCCATTTACCACAACCCTCTGTTGCCTGTCACTCAGCCACTGCCTAATCCATTCAACAATATTGGAATCCAAGCTCAAAGATTGCAATTTATTGATAAGCCTTCTATGCGGAACAGTATCAAAAGCCTTACTGAAATCTAAATTTTCCTGGTGAATAACATTACATGCCAGTGCTTCAATCTCTACACATATTATTATTCAAAGACAGCCGAATTTGCCACCGAATTGCACCAAACGTTTTTTATAATTTTATGATTCAACCATTTAATCTTTTTCATTTGCATCATAAGTCTTTTTAGAATTTTTTAGGTGTTTTTTAGGGGGGTTTTCAGTGAAATTTGATTCCAATGTTTTTCAAATGGCTTTTTTTTTTAAAATTCTGTGACAGACCTTTTTATTGTTATTCAGAGGACCTTATATATTATTTTCATGCATACTTTTTGTTTAGAAATTGTTTTTTTTTTCTACCCCCTGTTTGGCGGCTGGTCGGCTTTATTCGTCGCGTACGTTCAGCGGTTTGCAGCTGCATTCAGCGGTCTCTTCTGTGGATCGTTGGCAGAGTTCGGTGGTTTATCGACGGCGTTCGGCGATTTCTCTGCGGTATTTGGTGGGTTTATCGGCTGCATTCAGTTTGTGGCTGCGTTCACCAGTTCCATTCCGCGAGCTTCAGGGAACCCTGTGTTGAATGCTGAATTCACCGTAGGGTTGGCGAATTGAACTCGCCGAAACGCAATGAAATGGGCCGAATGAAAGGGCACTGAAATTTTGGTGCTCTATGAATAACCCCTATAGTCTGTATACAAAAACCCGGTGAAACAAAGGGTACAAAGACATGTTATGTATTAAACCTTCACACATCTCACATATATCACTTCTATACATAATAAAATTAAAGACATTTATATACAGTCAGGTCCAGAAATATTGGGACATCAACACAATTCTGACATCTTTGGCTCTATACACCACCACAATGGAGTTGGAATGAAACAAACACAATGTGCTTTAACTGCAGACTGTCCGCTTTAATTTGAGGGTATGTACATCCAACTCAGGTGAACGGTGTAGGACTTACAGCAGTTTGCAGATGTGCCTCCCACTTGTTATATGCTTTTTTTATATCTATATCAGTCTTTAAACCTTTCCCTTCTAGCAACCCTATCTGAATAATCCAGTGAGATTCTCATACGGCCAAATTTTTCAAAAATATCTTCTCCAATCCACAACCACTCTATGCCAATACATAAAAAAATATTCCAATTACAACTCAGGCAGGAATTACAATGTATAGGGACTGAGAGATCCATCTTTTCCTCTATTTTCTCTTTCTTCTCGATATTATTTATATTTTCTAAATGAGTTATTAACTGGAGGCTTATTATTTTCGGCATGGAGACCTTGGTTCGACGGGATTTGCAAAATTACTTAAGAAATAAAAATTAATATGCCAAAACATCCATTACTTGAATCTGACTCTACAGTGCAGAAGATGGCATGATCTGCTGCCTCCTTTGGTCGAATCTTTGTTGAACATTGGGAACATAAACTGCCCATTGGTTTTCAACAGAGCCAGCTAGATATGGCTCATGTGAGCTCACACAAACTTGTCTTTATGGAGTCCTGTGGAGTCTAGGAGATGATACCAGTGGCAGCACAGGCAGCCACTACCATTATCATTGTGCCGTTCCCTCTAGATACGACTGGAGCTGCTAATGCAGAGGCTCGGTCGTAAGAGACAGTAACAGGGCACAATGATATGTACCTGTAGCGGTTCTCTATTAGCCACTAGAATGAATACTAGTGGCCCTAGTGTTTAAAAAAATGTGTTTGTTATAGATTATGGTCTGGTTAAGTATTTAGCATTAATGATGGTTCCCAAATGAAATGCATTCTTTCTGTAATAAGGATTGTCCTCTGTTTTATTAAGTCTTTAGTCAGGTGATTCCAAAACTGATTTCCAAATACTGATAAAAAGGTAACCTCATTTTTTATAACCTCATTTCTGAACCACTTCATTTTGTATGGATGATCCCTTACTAAATGCAGATTTTATACTAGATTTGACTCCCACATCTTGGAGCCTTCCATTATTTTATGGCCTTTTTCCCTTAATGTGAGGCACACAGGGATTAGTAATAGATCAGTATCAGTATATACAGTTGTGTTCAAAATTATTCAACCCCCACTGAAATTGAGTGTTTTGGCCAGTTTGACATTGATTTTGATCATTCAGTCATCTTGCTTACAATTAAATCAAAGAGGCACGTGTAGGTCAGACAAATATAGCATAACATTTATAATGAAATAACCACAAATGTCTTTTCTGTGCTCACATCATTTCAGTTTTATTCAACCCCCAAGTGACATTCAATCTTAGTACTTATAACTGTAAAAGGATGTTGTACTAACAGCTTTTAAACGTGAAGCATAGCTTGACACAAGTGTCTTGCAGCGATCTACGGGTATCTTCGCCCATTCATCATGGGCAAAAGCCCCAGTTCAGTCACATTCTTAGGCTTGCGCACTGCAACTGCTTTCTTTAACTCCCACCAGAGGTTCTCAATCGGATTTAAGTCAGGTGACTGCGATGGCCACTCCAAAATGTTCCAGCCTTTAATCTGCAACCATGCTCTAGTGGACTTGGAGGTATGCTTGGGATCATTGTCCTGTTGAAAGGTCCAACATCTCCCAAGCCTCAGGTTTGTGACGGACTGCATCACATTGTCATCCAATATCTCCTGGTATTGAAGAGAATTCATGGTACCTTGCACACGCTGAAGCTTCCCTGTACCTGCAGAAGCAAAACAGCCCCAAAGCATGATTGACCCACCCGCCATGCTTCACAGTAGGCAAGGTGTTCTTTTCTTCATAGGCCTTGTTCTTCCTCTTCCAAACATAGCGTTGATCCATGGGCCCAAACAGTTCTAATTTTGTTTCATCAGTCCACAGAACACTATCCCAAAACTTCTGTGGTTTGTCCACATGACTTTTGGCATACTGCAGTCGACTCTTCTTATTCTTTGGAGACAGCAAGGGGGTGCGCCTGGGAGTTCTGGCATGGAGGCCTTCATTACGCAGTGTGCGCCGTATTGTCTGAGCTGAAACTTCAGTACCCACATCTGACAAATCTTTTCTCAGTTCCTCAGCAGTCACACGGGGACTTTTCTCCACTCTACGCTTCAGGTAGCGCACAGCAGTCGAAGTCAGCATCTTCTTTCTGCCACGACCAGGTAGCGTTTCAACAGTGCCCTTTGCCTTGA
This sequence comes from Leptobrachium leishanense, assembly GCA_009667805.1. Classification (NCBI taxonomy): domain Eukaryota; kingdom Metazoa; phylum Chordata; class Amphibia; order Anura; family Megophryidae; genus Leptobrachium; species Leptobrachium leishanense. The sequence goes on along the minus strand of CM019064.1, from coordinate 123,961,052 downwards.
ATTTGCGAATGATGCTTCTATGGTCTTTCTTGGTATGTTTAACATCTTTGCAATCTTCTTATAGCCATTGCCCTTCCTGTGAAGAGCAATCACCTCTTCTCTTGTCTTCCTGGACCATTCTCTTGACTTCACCATGTTTGTAACCACACCAGTAAATGTCTAGAAGGAGCTGAGTATCACAGTCATTTTAAAGCTGCCTAATTGGTGCTTATTATGCTTTATTGCTGCTCCGTGACATCCACAGGTGTTTTCAATACCTGATTGAAAACACTTGAATGAACCTCTGTTCTTCAGAGTGGTAGTCTTTAAGGGGTTGAATAATTGTGTCAATGAAGAATTCACAAAATAAACATTTACTACTGTATTACAAAACCAATTGATGTCATTTTAGTTGAATATGGTTCTTTAAAAAGTCCTTGTAGGATTTCATTCTGAATACAATTACAAATGTACACTAAATTCCCTAAAACTCTTTACAGCATTGGGGGTTGAATAATTTTGAACACAACTGTATCTTCTAAACTAAAGGACAAAGCACGTGGAATCATTAAGGCCACATAGTGACTACTTACATTGCTATACACGTTGATGTAGGTCTTTAAATTCATATTAAGTGCATACATGTAGGACCTGTTCAAAACATTTTCCATCATTTTGTCTGTCGCATCCGCTTTCAAATTATTGTCATATGATCTCAGTCTGCTTAAAACTAGTCTGTTGTTTTACCTCGGCAATACATGATGCTTTATACTCAAGATTATTCTACTCTTAAGTCAATTTGAATCATCTTGGCACGCTGGAGGTTATTTTTATATCTTCTCTGTTTGAAATTCAGTTTTAAGTATTCATGATCATGATCTTCCATACACGTATAGCCGGGAAGTATTGAAGACCAATCTAATTTCTAAAATTGAATTTATTCTACCGTGCTTTGCTTATTCTTTATCTGAACACGTTGCATTCCGTCTCCTGATTATGTATTAAGTTTAACAAAAGGAAAGCAAGTATCAGAAGTTATATTTTTCGAGAGGTCTATGCATTGAGGATGTGATTCCTCTAACACAGTGGTTCCCAACCGCGGTCCTCAAGTACCCTGAACAGGCCAGGTTTTCCAGATAGCTGAAGCACATCACAGGCGACACGATTTGCTGCCCCGTGATTGCAGTATTCAGTCTGCATTTCCCCGAGGTGATCTGAAAAATCTGGACTGTTAGGGGAACTTGAAGACCGCGGTTGGGAACCACTGCTCCAACACATAACTAAACTGGAAGCTAGACTCATTAATACTATCCAGGAAAGAGAAGGGCCTCTCCAGAGACAGATGGAAGCTTTCATTTCAGTTTGCTTAGACTAGTTCTCATTTGAGAATTACTTAGAAGTGTGCTGAAGCTGCCCACATCATTGGTAAGCAAAGTTTAAATTGTAAATTATAAATTGGAGACAGTTCTGTGGTGAGTGCAAGATGGTTTGTAGATACACAGATGTGACAGATCTTCGTACCTTGACAGGGTCGCATTTGCCAATGCCGCTTCCTTGCAGGACCCCCGTGTTATACTCAGGCAGACTCCCGTGACTTCCTCCAGTCCTCCGACAAAGCTCAAGGACCGGGACACATAGGAAGCTACCTAGCATCCCCAGAAATAAGATGAGGTCTGAGGTCTTTCAGGGTTAGAATGGAACTGCTTTAATCAGAGAACAAGCACAGATATTTATGTGGTCAAACAGGGGTCATTTGCATATACAAAACCAACTTAGAAATTGTTGGAGGACCTAATTACACTGAAACAGACAATTGCACACACAAATACCTTTTGGAAGGTGAAACATAATTACATTAGGGACAGACAATTAACCCCTTAGTAAGGAAGGAGAGTGTCATCTGCGCTCATTCCTATGTGTTCCATGTACAACAAAAATGAGGTTTTGTTTGTTTCAATGGCCATTGCAACGTAAGCCCACTCGCCACTTCAAGGCACCTCTTTAGAGTGGGTACCTAACAATTGTAACCAAAAGGCCGCTCTACTGAGCAGCTCCAAGCCCCTCCAGCTGCTTTTCAGCAAGGAGAGACAGAGATGGTGGGTTTTATTTATACACGCACCAAGCACTTCCCATTTGGGATCAAAAACAAAAACATGGAAAGAGGAACAGCTGCAAAACGACGGACTGGCGTTACAAGCATGATATACATAAATACAGAAAAAATGGCGTCGCGCCCATACTCACTTATTTTTGGAGCGGAGGCAACTGCCAGGAGTAACAGCCCAGTAAATGTATAAAACATAACAAGGAAGGAGAGTGTCATCTGCGCTCATTCCTATGTGTTCCATGTACAACAAAAATGAGGTTTTGTTTGTTTCAATGGCCATTGCAACGTAAGCCCACTCGCCACTTCAAGGCACCTCTTTAGAGTGGGTACCTAACAATTGTAACCAAAAGGCCGCTCTACTGAGCAGCTCCAAGCCCCTCCAGCTGCTTTTCAGCAAGGAGAGACAGAGATGGTGGGTTTTATTTATACACGCACCAAGCACTTCCCATTTGGGATCAAAAACAAAAACATGGAAAGAGGAACAGCTGCAAAACGACGGACTGGCGTTACAAGCATGATATACATAAATACAGAAAAAATGGCGTCGCGCCCATACTCACTTATTTTTGGAGCGGCGGCAACTGCCAGGAGTAACAGCCCAGTAAATGTATAAAACATAACAAGGAAGGAGAGTGTCATCTGCGCTCATTCCTATGTGTTCCATGTACAACAAAAATGAGGTTTTGTTTGTTTCAATGGCCATTGCAACGTAAGCCCACTCGCCACTTCAAGGCACCTCTTTAGAGTGGGTACCTAACAATTGTAACCAAAAGGCCGCTCTACTGAGCAGCTCCAAGCCCCTCCAGCTGCTTTTCAGCAAGGAGAGACAGAGATGGTGGGTTTTATTTATACACGCACCAAGCACTTCCCATTTGGGATCAAAAACAAGCCAGTTCGTCGTTTTGCAGCTGTTCCTCTTTCCATGTTTTTGTTTTTGATCCCAAATGGGAAGTAGAGCGGCCTTTTGGTTACAATTGTTAGGTACCCACTCTAAAGAGGTGCCTTGAAGTGGCGAGTGGGCTTACGTTGCAATGGCCATTGAAACAAACAAAACCTCATTTTTGTTGTACATGGAACACATAGGAATGAGCGCAGATGACACTCTCCTTCCTTGTTATGTTTTATACATTTACTGGGCTGTTACTCCTGGCAGTTGCCGCCGCTCCAAAAATAAGTGAGTATGGGCGCGACGCCATTTTTTCTGTATTTATGTATATCATGCTTGTAACGCCAGTCCGTCGTTTTGCAGCTGTTCCTCTTTCCATGTTTTTGTTTTTGATCCCAAATGGGAAGTGCTTGGTGCGTGTATAAATAAAACCCACCATCTCTGTCTCTCCTTGCTGAAAAGCAGCTGGAGGGGCTTGGAGCTGCTCAGTAGAGCGGCCTTTTGGTTACAATTGTTAGGTACCCACTCTAAAGAGGTGCCTTGAAGTGGCGAGTGGGCTTACGTTGCAATGGCCATTGAAACAAACAAAACCTCATTTTTGTTGTACATGGAACACATAGGAATGAGCGCAGATGACACTCTCCTTCCTTGTTATGTTTTATACATTTACTGGGCTGTTACTCCTGGCAGTTGCCGCCGCTCCAAAAATAAGTGAGTATGGGCGCGACGCCATTTTTTCTGTAATTAACCCCTTAGTGACCGCGGACGTACTAAGTACGTCACGGGCAAAAGTCTCCTCTTTCATCTTACAGGGTTATTCAAAGAGATCCTAATTTATTTATTTTTTGAGAAAGGATTTTACCAGGAAGGATACATTGAGATTTCTTTCGTTTTCAAGTATGTCCTGGATGGCGAGTATGTACCGTTAGGTGTCTTGCCCAAGGACACTTACTGGAGAGGTGCTCATCGGGATCGAACCCATGACTCCACAGGCTCTCTGCTGGAGAAAGGTAACCGAACGCTGAATTCAGCGTACGGTTATCTTTCCTGGCCATTCAGCTATTCAGAGAGCAGGCAATTCGCCAAATCTTGGCGAATTGCCTGCACATTCTGCCTGTTCGAGGGCAGTGAAATCCCCATAGAGAAGCAATGCTTTGTCTATTCAGACAGCAAAACCCAGCAGCGAAAGGTTCCTGAAATGCCCTACCATTCGGTGGTTTAATTCGGCAGATATATTCAGGCGAATCCCATCGGCTTCAATGTTAAAAATATTCCCGTTTTAATTCAATATCTAATAAACTGTTCATTATAATATTCTGCAGTAAAACGTCTCGTTATTTTTAGATTTTTTGGGATATTTTAAGCATTTTTTGGGATTTTTTGCAAACAAATTTTTGCCGATTTTGTTTTATTTATTTTTTAAAATTTTTTTTTAAACGTTTGCTCTTTTTTCTGTAACAGCCCTTTTTATGATCATTCCTTGGACCTCATATCAGACATTTTTGCTCAGTAGTTTCTTTTCAAACATTCAAGACTGTTTTTTTTTTCCTTCACCTCCTTCATCTGCGGTGTCGGCTTTTTCCAGCGGCTGCGCTGCGTGTGATCGGCTCCTGCTCGGGTTTTTCCGGCGGGTTAATCCAGATGATTTTTGCGGGTTTCGGTGTGCGTTCGCCCTCGTTTTGTGCTGAGTTTTCGGCGGGTTTGCGGTGACTTTTCCCTGCATTTCGGCGGCCCTGTGTTGCTTGCTGAATACACCGCAGGGTGGCCGAAATAGGATTGCCAAATCGTACCGAATTGAAGAGAACGAAAAGTCATCGAACGTGCGGTGGCTTTTCGATTCTCTTTGAATAACCCTGTTAGTATATGAAAAACAGTAATAATCTTTGCAAGTCTCAACCACAGAAATTATGTTATGTATGTTTTCCTTTTGAGATTATTTTGTTATGTCCAGGTTTTGTGCTTTTTTGTGTGTAAAATACCTTTTATTTAACTGCAAAACTGTGGTTCTGTTTCTGAGCCACACATATGATCTTAAACTCAGACCTTTGAGGTCCAGTCCCTATTTTTATAATAGAAAGAACCTCTCAGCTAAAAACTCTTACCAAAACTCTTAGGTTTCAGTTCACAAGACCTTGAGTGACTTCATGGCTCTATTCTAGAACTAATGGAGAGTTTTAATGAATCAGACTCCGTGACTTACCTTACTAACAGAATTCCTGATGTGGAGGGTTTTGGGAGCTGGATGAGTCAGTAGTTATGGAGAGGACAGACCTGGTCTTGGAGTTTTATTTCATAATTAGCTACACGGAAACAATTTTGCTGTTGGAATGGAGAGACCATTTGTTGCAGAGAGGAATTGTGTGAATCTAGTAAACAGCTTACAGAGCAAGGACATTTCTCTTGTTAATGCAGTAGATGCTGATGCTATTACCATCTATCAACCGACCTGATTTTGTCCACTACACCAATTAGTACTGTTATAATGTTTGACATTGAAGAATTCTACTGTGATTTATCTGTTAAAGTATAAATGCTTCTATAGTAGAAGTATGATTTTAATTTGCAATTATTGTTAGTTACTTTTATCCAAAGTGTCCTTATAAGATAGTAACAAATTTGTCAAATGACAGCTATTTCTGCATTTGATTATAGAATCTCTTGTTGAGCCAAGTAGGTCTTGCTAACAATGGCCTAGATTAATTAAAACTTAAACACTAAGGGCAGTATTACAAAGTTGGTGACTTAACCAGAGCTGTTGTTAACTTACCAGAACCATTATAGGGCCATATTACATAGTTGGTGCTAACTTAACCAGAGCTGTTGTAAACTTCCCAGAGCCATTATAGCCTATGGAGGTTTTAAGTTTACAACAGCTCTGGTTAAGTTAGCACCAACTATGTAATATGGCCCTAATTGTGTGAGAAATAGGTGCAAACAGATGGCTTCCAAAAACAGGTTCCTAGAACCACCACCTCGTAGCACCTTCTTCCTCAAATTTTCTCCTCACACTTCATACTCAATTAGTTCAAGTGTATATTTATAGTGGTTCAAAAGATGGAAGACTAAAAGTCCCATTGCTTCGATCCTTCCACAGTGATTGACTCGGTAAACATCACTTGAGGCCCTTTGTTCCTCGGAGTTCCCTGTTATTCTCTGATACAACAGACCTAAAAATAGAAAATAGTCAATGTGCAGATCATACTGATATTCCAGCATGAAGAGTAGTAAAGATAATGCTTTTATGTGGTTGGGAGTCTGCACTAAAATGTGCTGGCTCCTTAACGTTCCTTTATGTATTTTGTTTTTGGAGGGGCGCCTCTACCTTCATGGAGACGCCACGATGGTTTCTAATTAGAAGAAAATGTATTTAAAAGAAATAAAAATAATGAAGAATTGCATAAAAATTGCAGTCATGTTTTGTACCGATTGAGATCTAAAGCATCTGAGGCAATAATCCAGCATTCAAGATCTTTTCTGATGGGAAATTACAGTGAAATAAAATGTTATTCATATATTGTAGCATTATTTTAGATTTGTCTAGAACCAGTTTGAACAATGACCAATGTACTCAATCAAATGTCTTTTTGGCATCTAGAAAAAGTATGAATTCTTGTTTATGAATATTCAATACATCAGTTGGGCGAATTAGCTTTTTTTTCTATGATATAGTCAATGGTCGGTTTTAATAATGCCTACTTAATCTTAACCTGTAAATGAAGGGAGTATTTCTGCTAGTCTGTGATACACTATATTGCCAAAAGTATTCGCTCACCCATACATATGCGAGTCATGCGAGTCAAGGCAGGTGAGCGAATACTTTTAGCAATATAGTATATATACCTAATTTAGGATGACTAACTAAGGAAACTACAAGTATTTCCAAGGAAAAGAAGCTGGTGTCTTGGACATTAAGAAATAAAGAATGTGTGTGGGAGTAATAATACCAATTTAAACAATGTATAAGGGGTTATACAGAAAAGTGACAAACTTGCCACTGAATTGCACTGAACGAGGAATATCACCGTATGGTGCAATTTCGTGACAGTTTGTCTATTCACTAAGCTGTCAATGCGCCAAATACTGGTGAATTAACAACAAAATACTGTACAGTTTGCTAAGACACCTAACGGTACATACTCGCCACCCAGGACATACTTGAAAACGAGAGAAATCTCAATGTATCTTTCCTGGTAAAATCCTTTCTCAAAAAAAAAAAAAAAGATTGTCGATCTTGGGCGGCAGCGAAATTGTCCCATAGAGAAGTAATGGCTAATCAGAGAACGCCCAACTGCACCAAAGTGTCAGTGAAATATCCTGATTTTTGCTGTTTCAGTAGACAGGTATAAAACAGGTGAATACCAAAGGATTCAATGTAACACAATATTATCTTTTTTTTTATTAAACATATTAGAAGAATATCAAAGTTTTTTTTTCTGGAGTTCAAGGGAGTTCAGCGGTCTACTGCAATTCCAGTCTACTGCAATTCTATCTTTGGCGCATTTCGGTGTCTCTGCAGTGAAAAGTGAATTCACTGGAGTATTGGCAAAATGGAATCGCGAAAGCGCAACAAGGTATGCCAAACTAAAAAGCACAGAAATGTTGGGTCTTTCTGGACAACCCCTATAGCATTTAACTGAGAAAACATCTGGTCCTGGAGATTTTCCATCAGGAGATTGTTGTATTATAGATTTGATCTCTTCAACTACAACAATGTAGTCAAATAGTTTGGGTTTGTGTCAGGATGGCGAGTTCATCTAAATGTGATTGTATTTATGGTATATGTAGGTTGGTAAATTTCAAGTCCTGTAAGTTATAGAGGTCAGCTCAGTACTCAGCCAACACATTACCAATTTCTTCTGGTTTATATATTTTGTTTCTTTATGTGAACAGAATTTTATTATCTTACTGGCGCATTCGTGAAGGTTTTGCTAAAAGATCTCCTGATTTATTGCTGGAGGTGTAAGAATTGACTTTGAGTCTCTGAAGCATAAAGAAGTTCTACTTGGCATTGAGACCTGACAAGACCTTCAGGGTTTCAGTTATTTCTGAGTCAAGTAATAGGAAAGGTGAGTGTTTATTATTTCTCAAACGTCTTCAATGTTCAACTGTAATACTGACCTTTGTGCAATTTATTGGGCTATTTTTTTAAGATGAGAGGACCATGTAGAAAAAGTGTTGTGGACAATTCCTTTATGTGATTGCCATAGAGCTGTGGCAGAAATTGGTGATGCGAGTTTTCTTTCATGTAACGGACAAGTTGGGTCGCGCTCTACATTTAAAAAAATATATAAGCTCATTAAACATGGAATCATTCAATCTCCATGAAGATCTATCATTGATCTTAAAGGGACACTACCAACAAACAAATTAGATATTCTTATTTTGTGTATTTCATGCTGATATTTTATGTGTACTTTGTTTTTCTCTTGTTTAGTAATGAAAATATTTTACTCTATGTGTCACTGTGTAGATCCATTTCATGATCTTCTGTGTTGTAAACCCCCCCCCCCCACAGAAGCTTTACATCACTTGCTCCTCACTGTGTGGTTTTGCCATAGAATGGAGAAAATAGTTGGATTATTACTCAAATCATTGTATTGGATGGGATGTATTCAAAGGACATCACCAGGGGTAGATTGGAAGTCTTTTAAGCTCCTTGTCTTATCTCATTCAGCTGCCAGCTCTTCTCTTAAGTAACCTGGAGAACAATAAGCCTCCTGCCACCTTATCTAAACCTTCTCTCGTCCATTTTATTAACTATTAAATACTGTAGATTAAATAAACAACAGCCACAAAGTAAAGGTGTTGCACTGATTTTCGTAAATGTGTATTATGGGAAAAATCCACAAAATGGAAACAGGAGATAAAAACCTAATTTTATTTTTCCTTTGATATCAGAATGCGATCCGACCCGCCCACACATGCCTTAATCTGTCTTTCGCCGCAGCTCTCCCACACCTGGCCGCATGTGTGTAAGGCAAGGTTGGCGGTCACTGCATCCGTGCCCCAATTAAGCAGATTCATGGAGGAGCAGCTCATTCTCGTCCCTCCTGGATCCTTCCGACTCCAGCACCAGCCTCTCCCAGGACTAGACCAGCCGACCAGACCAGGCGCTGTATCTGGGGTCTCTGGGTATATATGCATCTGGGGTATCTGGGTATACTTGTATCTGGGGTCTCTCTGGGTATACATGTATCTGGGATCTTTGGGGTTTCTTTGGGTATACATGTATCTGGGATCTCTGGGTATATATACAGCCTCATTCTCTATATAAATATACAGGGAACAAGGAGAATGAGGCTGTATATATGTAGTATATGTGGCTGACTGTGATACGCTCATACACACTGCACATTACTATGAGTTTTGTAACTGTGGAGCTTTGGGATACAATCATACACCGTACATTGCTGTGAGTTTTATTGCTGTGGAGCTCTGTGATGCGCTCATACATACCGCACATTACGGTGAGTTTTATTGCTATGGAATTCTGTGATCTGGTCATACATGTCACATGTTTTTTTGGAGGGGATGGGGGGCAGCATTTCATCTATCACTCCAGGCAGCACAGTGACTTGGGCCGGCCAAGGATACATATATGTAATAAATTTACAAATCTGTAAATTGGGAGTGCAAAAACGATAATCAATCGATGATAGTGTTCTTCCTTCGTAACAAATGCTTGGATATAATTCAAATGGGTCCAGAAATTTCTTGCATTATGGTACCTAAAATATATAAAACAGAACCCAATTGTGCAATATCGTAGGTCTATGTAGCTGTTCTTATAATATAACAAAAGTTCCACTCACAGACAAAGAGTCTGTAGGCTCATTTTTATCGCATTCAGGCCTCTATGGGAGCCCCTCCCACCAACGTGATACCGTCGTCTGTGAGAATAGGAATATTCTTCTCTTGTACCAATATACCTTGGTGAAAAAATTGTATATAGTACAATACTGTATAAAGAACTTTGTACTTAAGGTAAGGAATATCCTACTTACATGTTCCTGAGCTTCCCAATATGAGTGGCTCTGTACAATTGCCTTGGACCACTTTATGGCATTGGGGGATCCTACCCTTATGGTGTTTCCTCCTCCGGTGTCACCAGTCCCAAAGCCGTGTTTTGGACCTCAATACAGTCAGAGATCACTTATGCCATAATCTTAAGAGTAGGGCCGGATTAATCTTAATCTTCCGACTGAGGAAGAAACGAGTTTGGGTTTTACCTGCTATGGTTTTATATTAATTTATTTTCAGGTTATCTTAGCAATAAATTTTATTTTTACTTCATCCCGTTCTTGTGGATTACTTCAATCTGGCATCCTTCAGGACCGGAGGCACCAGAGGAGGAGGCGCCCTGGGGGTAGGACCCCCCAAGGCCATAAAGAGGTCCAAGGCTATTATACAGAGCCACTCTTATTGGGAGGCTCAGAAGTAAGTAAGATTCTTTCATACTATTAATGTCCAAATCTCTATACAGAATTGCACTATATACAATTCTTATACCGAGGTACAATGGCACATGAGAAGAATATCTCCCCTCTTGCAAACGACGGTAACGTGACGGTGGGAGGGGCCCCACATAGAGGCCTGAATGCGATACAAATGAGCCTAGAGGCTCTTTCTTTGTGAGTGGAATGTTTGTCATACTACCAAAACCAATTATATAGACCTACGATATTGCACAATTGGGTTCTGTTTTATATATTTTAGGTATCATTAAGCAAGGAACGTCTGGACTCATTTGAACTATGCTTAAGCATCTGTTACGAAGGAGGAATATCACCACCTATTGACTATTGTGTTTTGCACTCCCAATTTACAAATTTGTATATTCATAACTAATTTATACATTGGTCAACCCTATACCCACATACAATCCCTAGCGCCAAAACGTATACACCTGATAGGTGTATAAATTACCAAAGGATACGTATACGTATTTCTTGTTCATAGCTATTGTGTTAGTCATCTTTTTATTTGTACTTATGATATCAATAGTATTTTAGATGAATTCTATAACGTTTGACAGTCTGACTGAATTAGACATCGTACAGCAGTGTTTTCTTTCTCTCTGTCAACTTTGAGACAAAAGAGCTTGGCTATTTTTTACATCTTGTTCTTCACACTCTGCAATGAAGTCTCATTCATCGTTAATGTCTTTATTAGGGTTTCATTGCTCTGTAAACACAGCAGTCATCCCTTCCCAACATGAACTGTGCAGCTGGCACGACTCTGATTTATTATTTTATTCCATAAGTCACAATCATATTTATCATTTTCTCACGCTATATGGTCATACATACGCTATGTGAGTGACGTGCGTGTGTATGGGTACTCGAGGGAATTTATGTTTTTCTACAAGAGGAATTCTGAAATTGTGATTGTGCATGTGAAGCCATGTAGGAAGGAATGGCTGTGGAAAATGAATACTGAGGTTTATTTATTAAACTTGATTTTTATTTCATCTACTGCTCTCTGAATAAAAATATATATATATATATTATTCAGCCAAATGCATCAATAACCAAGCAATCACATATTCACTAATATATATATGAATATATATATTTATATATAATATTTATTTTATTCATAACAAATGGATTTGTCATGTTATGCTCAAGATTCAGCATATGCCATATGTATGGTATGGGGGATGACATACTATCTATGACTGATAGGAAGCAGGGCAGAGAGCTTTTAGAAGGAGACAATGAGAGCTAGATATGTGCATTCATTATTGGATGACGCAAGATCCTACGCCCTATTGCTTAGTTTTTGCCCTCTTCAGAATTATATAGAAAAATGATATAGTTTGGTAAACTAGTATTCCTCGTTCTGACTTGAGGTGGTAATTGCTGAAAATCTGTAGCTTTCAGTTTTATATACGTGTTGAAAACTGGGAGAGACATCCTTCTTGCGCAATGATCTATGAAAAGGGAATTTGTTATTATATAGGATCAGTATTTGTCATGGGAAACACTGACAAAATGCGTGAGGAACCATGGAGACCCAACCTTTTTGTTTTACCACATATAGCTTTGAACTGTGCATTAGCATAAAAATACAAATACTCACACGGCATGGAGAACATGGAGCAAAGTAAATACGTGCAAAGATCGCATGCAATATCATGTAGTGCACTAAAATTCATATAGTATAAACCGTGCAATGTGATATGAACAAAAAGCGTGCACTTAAAACTGCGTAAAACAGCTCACAACTGTGACAGGTAAGTGACTCATAGAACAAAACATAATACTTATATCCAAGAGTCTGACATCATGTGGATCCACATTGGTAAACTTGGATATTAAATAGAAACACAAATAACCACAAAGTAGTGCAAGATTATGACAAAAAAGTCCATAAATACTAAATCCATAGTGAACAAGCCAGACTGATATTTCACAGAACCAGCTCTGGTTTAATCAGGAGGTGCGTCGATCTCGGGCAACCCTGGCCCTCTTTTCCTGCAGGAGGTTCAGAAAAAGAAAGAAAGAGGTGACTCTCCCATAGTCTGATATGTTTTTACAGGATAAGGATTAAATATAGTTGAAAATGCACTCACCACTACTAGAGCTAAAAGAATGTTGTCCCTAACTTGATCACTGTGGGTGCCTTTCTAAGGTAGCTGTCTGGGATTTGTCTGAGAGGTGGTATATGGGCAGAATGGATCTGAGCAGGATAAAGCTGTAGGGTAAAATACGGGTGCTATGTGGAGGAATAGTGTGGACAGAGAAGGTCAAACAAAAGCAGCGGTTGGGAGATTCACTGAATGTAAGTGTTCCCTCACTGCAAGCTGGGGGTGAAGCTACCCCGGCTGCCAGGCTCCCGCACTACCAGGCGCGAGGCCACTGCCATATGGCTAAGAGGCTGCAGTGGAGCACGCTGCGGTCGACAGAGAGGCCAAATTTGGTGCCGATTGGCTGGTTAAGCAGGCTGGACTCGGCGCTCGGTGACCAGCTGCCCTGACATTAGTATCCTAACCTGTGCAGAGGTTGTGCTTTCTGGCGGGGTCCATGGTTTCTCTGTTGATGTGCTGGTAATCCCAAACAACTGGGCCTAAATTGATCTATAGCTAAAATATAAGAAGTCCAGCACACTGACGTATATAAGAAATAAGGTTTATTCCATCACCATCAGAACACGTTGTTTTGACCTCATATAGGTCTTTGTCATGGGACGTGAGGTCGAAACGTTGTGTTCTGATGGTGATGGAATAAACCTTATTTCTTATATACCACAGTGTGCTGGACTTATATTTTTGCTGCTTTGAGGTCTTGGAGTATGGACCCCCTCCAGCTGTGGATCTAATGGAGTATGTGAGTAAAATGTTTGTATATTGATCTACAGTATGGAAAAAAAGAGGTTTGTGAGGATCCTCAGGTCCCTTACAAACTTCTTTTTTGCTCACTATATTGTTCTATCCAGGGCTGAAAACTGAAGCTTCAAACTCAGACAGTACTGAAGAGTCTTCAGGAAGTGCTCAAGTAAACCACAACTCCCCATAAGTGGCATAACTATTTTATTGTTTTCAATATGTATTAAAATATATGGATTAACCCCTTCACTGCTGAGCCATTTCACCTCTGTGTGCTGAGCTCATTTTTACGGCTGTTGCTCATCATGTTTAAACGCGATTTGAAGTCACGTTTTATTACACGACCCAGACACATTATATATTTTTTTGGCAGACTCGACAGATTTATAATATATCATTATTATATGTATACACCATGCCCTGCCAGAATGCTATAACAAAAAATGCAATAAAATTTAAATTTTCGATCGTGTAAAGTGTTTTTTTTCTTCACATTTTATTATATGAGCCTTTGCCTTTATTTTTTCTATAGGGTATGTTTGTTAAAAAAATTTGAAATGGGAACTTGTTACATTATTTTGGGGGGAAATTATGTGATTTTTACCAAACCTCCATAGAAAAAATCATTAGTGCAGCATCATTGTTCACATTATAAATGAAGTGGGAACAATATTGCTGCATTTATAAAAATAACACACACAAAAAAACACGTTTTTATTTTAAATTTTTTTTCATTATTTTATTATTTAAATTTTTTCTTTCTTAATTTGACCATGGTCATGTCTGGTATTATTGGAAAGGCCATGCTCTGGCCTTTAGAACGAAACCAAACATTACCCTCTAGCTGCCACAATTCTGGAGATATATACTGCCCTATCAAGTGATGCCTGTCTTTACTTTCTACCTCCTCCCGATCGGGAGGGAGAGAGATCCAAAAGGACCCCCCCCCTTTCAGGCGATCCTCCGATGGGCACCTGTAAATGTCAGGAGGGACCATAAAAGCAGCGTCTGACTTCAGGGAAGTCAGAATGCCGTGGGACCTTGGAGGAGAAAGGTGAGTATTGCGGCAAGCTCCCGGTAAGCGGATGACATGCGGGGAATGTCCTTCGCATACAGCGGGAGCCTCCTAGGACGTTCCCCACACGTCATCCGCAGAGAAAGGGTTAAACAATAAGTAAAAATATTAAGCGCCATTACTATCTGTACATTCAAGCTCAGGATTAAAAAAAATAAAAACAAAAAACATGCTATATATCAGAATACTTATTGCATAACTCATCTTTCTATTCTCGATTCAGACATGCAAACTTCCATTTTCGTAATCTGCCAATGTCATGGATAAACTGTATTTCTATTACTGATATAAATATTGAGTTATGAAATTGCTCAGCCACTTCTACATCTAATTGTTTATAGAAGGGTACATTTTGTTTATCCGTAATGTCTGAGCAGACATGATTTATTTTCTCTCTGAGCAATGTTAATTATGTCTGTTTATGTTTGACAACAAGTGTCATCAAATTCAATGAACATTGCTATGAAACATCATTATAGTCAGCCATTAAATCTGCATCATCCTGCACAAATAGGGTGTATTTCGATCCCTCTCAGGAGTCTTAAGGGGGCTTGATGGTGTTCATTAACAAGGAGAAGGGCCATGACATTTATAATTCCAGACCCCTCATTTTCAGACTCCTTATTTGTCATCGTGTCTAATTTTATCGCGCTCTGCACTCATTCTCCAATCTGTCCATTATCAGCTAAGTTATACCATAAAATATACTTTGCACCAATTGATTGAGTGTGAGCTATTGAGCAGGGTCGTCTTACCCCATCATTCGCCATGTGTCAAACCTATCTGTTAAAATTATATTTGTTTTGTTGTAGCCAGTTTGCAGCGCTGTGGTTTATGTTGGTTCCCAGTGTTCTTCCACAGCTCCTTCTGAGTTGCTTGTGTTTCCCTGCCCAAATGAGTTCCCACAGAGCTTGTGCAGGGACACACAAACGAACCACAGGGCCCAAAGAGCAAAAATAAGGGGAAAAAAATCCTGACAGCAACTGGGACTAAACCCTATGACAATATTAAAAAACAAAAACAAGAAGAAGTTCAGAACTAACAAAACCAGTGACATAAACCTTTATTGTTAACAAAATAATAAATAAAAAACATAAAAATTAATAAATAATTGCCACAAAACCCACTTGTCATGGAACTGACGTAGCGCTCCCCGCGTCAAACCCCAAGACTTTTATTTCCATGGCGAAAACCCCAAAAGACATAGACCGCTGCTTTGGGGAAGACCTTATGCTCAGTTATATTGTGTGGTTTTAAATGTATTGTCAATTGCTCATTTTTAGTTTTAAATAGACTTATATTTCTTTAGTTAAATGTGGTTTTTAAAAACACTACCCGCCACTAGAGTCAAATGCTTTCCTTCGTATAGAATGTACAATAGGTTTGTGTAATTGTGGATTATGCAAAAGTACTTTCTCTTTGTTTATCTGTTATCTGTTTACCCGTTCTGAAAGGCTGGGAGTCACATTGTCTCAGCCACCCACTATCTGATTCCCTTTACAATGGTTATGTAAATCATTGTATGTGGTCACTGTGAGGTCAAGACTGCATCTGCATACAACCAGTGGACCCAAGTGAAGACTGCAGGCTTCTTTCAGGTCCTCTCAATGGTCTTGGAACCAACCAATCAGAACCTGGGCTAGCCACTGTGCAGAATTCACTCCAGGGGTCTGGGGGCGGGCATGGGAGAGAACAATGGGACTGTACCATATAAAAGGACCGTGTATGTTCTGCTTATTAAAAAAGATCCTGTGATGAACATACAGCCTGCCTGGTGTCTGTCTCAACTACGCTACAGCTATAATCCCTCTCAGAAGGCAGAGAGCGGCCTTCTGGAGATTCCTAACGGCTCCAGGGCAGAGGAACAGAAGCAGGCAGCTCAAGCCGCTCGAGGAGCTGAGGACAGCGCTCCCAGTAGCCGGGCTGACCGCAACGAAGGGGTGTAAGGAGAGCCAGGACAGACGGAAGGGAACGGTTCCGTCACACCACTGGGTCCTAAATGACGAGTGGTTTTGATAGATTCGCACTTCTTGTGCAGGGACACGGTGGGCTCCATGGAGTCCTATGGACTCCACGAGTAGATACCTGCTTGGTGTGCAATGCCGCTGCAGCTATCCATCAAAATATTCTGATTTGTGTTTTTGATACAGTGGCTCCTGCGGAATACAGCTGTGGATCCCTGTTACCGGGTCAGATTGGATCTGGCCCAAAAATTTCTTCCTGCAAAACGCAACAAATCTCTGAAACAATTTCTTAGCAGTTTTCTACAGATTAGGAATGACACAGTGCAAAGGAGAGTTGCGTAACCCCCACACTCTGGAGGTTAGAGGTAGCTGTCATGCATACATTTTCCATATATGTTCCCCTTCAAGTATTGTTCTGTTCACCGTACCATCTCACCACACCTCAGATGTTGTTTGTTTCAAAGTTGTGGAAGAAAATTAATTGTGCCATATTTTACATGTTATGTTATTAGAAAACCAATAAAATATTAAACAATAACAAAAAATGAATCTACTAAACCGTAGATACTGGAGTATAGCGCGACCCGACTATAACGCGATGGATAGAGATTTATTATGGAAATGAGAGAATACTCAAGACTCGAATATAACGCGAGGAACAAAATTTTACTATACCAGTAAACAAATAAAATCCTTGCCAGGTTCTCTTAACACAGTCAGGCTCCCCCTCAAGCCAGGGTGTTCTGCTCTAGATTGATTGCAGTTGTTACTAAGTATGAAGCCACCGGCCACCCGTCTTCTTTACTAGCGATTAGATGGCCGGCGGGGGCAAGCGAGGTGAATGATTGGCTTAAACCGAACGTGGCCTCTGGCTGTGATGGATCACACCTCTCCCGAATCCGGGAGTTCCTGAAGCGTTTGCAAGCATCAGGGAGACCGCATTCACTTCAGTGTGACTACCGAAACTTCCAGGAGACTTGGGATCCAGAGCAAGGCAAGTTTTTTTTTTAACATGCAATGTCTCGAATATAACGCGACCCCTCCAATTTTAAGGTAATTTTTGTCACCAAGATCTAGCGATATACTCGAATGTCTACTAAGCCATCGTTTTCATTGAAATGACTGCAGCATGCTTAGTTTACCTGACTCCTTTTGGGGTTATGACATTAAGTATGCCCAGTAATAATATAAACTGAGAAATGCCTTATTGCAAGAAGCGTTTTTTCTCTCATTGAAGTAGATTTATTCAGCTTTCTAATGCAGTGCAAACAGAAATGAATGGAAAGCAATTTTCACCTCCAAGTGATAAATTACTGTGCCTTAGACGGTAAATTCTACAAGATACATTCGAACTTTCATTGACCCATTTAGTCCTTGAGAAATGTAGATTTGCTATAGGTTGTGATACATTATGTGTAATCATATGGCATGCATAGGAGTAATTTATTTATAGCATGCAAGCCCTTAATATTACAGACTAATGAGAAATTATTTGTAATATTTAGAACTCACTTGAGAATAATTTCGCAAGGTTCATTTACACTTAATCACATCACTGCGTAATCTAAGTATGCTCAGCACAAAGTATGCTCAGTTCTGTTGGTATGGGAGCCTGTGATAGGGCCAACGTGGATTAATTTCCTGAGAAAGTGTATCCCTAAGCAGAATTTTCAGTGCTATGAAAACGCCCTGCAAGAAGTTCAATGAAAATGGACCCTAAGGACAAAGAAAACCAAAGTTGCTTTTCAGACCTGGCATGAAGAACACAGTAGAAAAAGAAGAGATTGACACAGTAATATTCATGGCACTGGCAGGTGAGGCTGAAGGGTAGAATTGCGAAGCAGTTCATTTTTTGAAGGACGAATTAAGGCATTTTGTATTGTTGGAAAACAGACAATGGGATATGATCTAAAAAGATTAAGAATAAGTTTAAAGGGATACTGTATTGAGTTCCCTTTTTTGCCCTTAAATAATTGGGGAGATGCTGCTGACGGCCACGGCACAATAATTTTTTTTTTTTTTTTTTTTTTTACTCCGTTCGTCCATTGCTGCACGCTGGTCCTCCTCTTCAACTGCAGAACTCCTGAACCAAGAACCGCAAAATGTAACGGGGCTTGCACAGTTTCTAGATGCAAGTTCCATAGCGACATCATAGAATAATGGATCGGAGCTGCAGTCATGCGCATATCTGATCCCTCGGCTATCTCTGAGACTTCTGGTTATCGCAGGAGGTCTCAGAGAGGGTGACGTCGGCACTCTCTAGTGCTTATGTCACTAGTGACCAGCAGCTGGGAAATTCAAAGTCCCTGGCTGCTGGTGACACTGGATGTAGCGGAGGAAATTCCTCCACTTCACAAGCGTTTCCACCCGATCCATTTCTTTTATTCTTTCACGCTGCCCCCAAGCTATTGAGCGAAGTCCAGGACTGGCCCCTAACAGGACATGGTGGACTTGGATATTTAGCAATGAGCATTTTATCTAATTTTGTTTTTAATTGCTTTTTATGCTGGGGTCAGACGAACGCAGTGCGAACGTGCGTTGAGCCGCACTTTATTACGACAGTAGTAGCAGAAAATGACGTCCAGTGACGGCCAATATACGAAGTACGGCCGCATGAAAGTTCGGATGCGCAACGCAAGCGGCAAACGAACGCATTTTTGCGAGAACGTGGAACCGCTAGTACTGATGCACAGAGTGCGCTGCATCGGCATAGCGGCGTGTGTGCGTGATTAGGAGACGTCAGACGCTGCACATATCCGGCCAACATCACGTCCATTTGTTTTTTAAAGCTCCGTCAAAGCATACGGACGAAATTGCGCATTGTATGACAGCTATCGCTTCTTCTGTGAAAAAATGCGTTCGGACGCATGGATGCACTTTTTGACGGTAGACGTGAAAAATGCGTTTGTCTGACCCTAGCCTTAGACCACTAATGGTCTGCATTATTCTGATGTTTGTTCTTTGCTTTCTCTCTATGCTAAAGTGCAAGATAGCCATATTCAATATCCAGCAGGCAGCGTTGTATTATCTTCAGTTTGGAATCACAATGCAGGAATGATGTGCACTTTCAGTTTTCTTTAATTTGACAAGTTTTATTGAGAATGCATGTGACATACAGAAGAACCATCAATGTTCAGTGGGCAAAAATCTTTCACATAAAGCAAGGCTGTAAAACACACGGTCCCCCAAATTTTAATGCCACTATTTCCAGAATTCTTTCACTGCAATAGATTGCTGGGAATCATGGGAGATAAAGGTTAAAAACCTCTGGAGGGCCGGAGTTTGACAGCCCTAACATAAAGGGTAGATAAATGCAATCTATGAGTAGATCATTGTTTAACATTGTTATGGGCAGTGCATACCCATTTTATAGTCGACTAAAAGAACAAAAACAACGATTACCATAGAGAATTATAGTGATGAACAAAACTAAAAGTGAAACATGTACAAACAAGAACATACAGACGTACCTGGACAAACTAATCCTAAGAGCGTGTGTAGAGGAAGTTAAGGGTTTAGGAACCTGTAGCATGTTTCAGGTTATAGTAGCTTGAGGCTTGAATGACCTACGTCCCCAACCATCTCTACTGAATACCACACCATGGGCCCTATCAGCTGGCCCTCGCTAAAACAATAAGGGGAAAAATTTGCATTCACTAACTTCCCCCTAATGCCCCTGTTTTCCCATTAGATTATGGGGCAGGTGCTAAGTCCAGAAGCCTCATAGCGGCCACTAGGATCCTGGCATTAAAGCGCCGTTCTGAGTATCCCCTCCATGGAGTCCATAGGACTCCATGGAGGCTTCTGCTGCCAGGTCACATGACCGGTAGGATCTCACCTCTTGCAAGATCCTGCTGGTCAGCGGAGAGATTGCAGAGGGAGACTAGGGACTTTTTTCACCAGTCTCACTTTGCTCCCGGCGGTGGCCAGAAGCAACGGATCGGGCCACCGTTCTCGCCGCAGGATGAGAGATGAGTAATAATATATAGGGAGCGCAAAGTACAGTAAGCAAGCACTAAAAGCGCAAATACCGATTCGCTAACATATTTTTTTACCCGTTAGCATTTAAATCGCTATCCCTTCTTTTAAGCTAGCGCTAACACTCTTTTATGTGAGTGCTAGTGTTAACTTTAAGGAGGTGACAGAGCCCCATGTGTTGAAGAAATGGGTGTGTGGTGTTGTGAAAAGAGAGCTTCAATGCAGGGAAGTAACATTGCCATCAGGGGCGGATCCAGGGGCGGATCCAGGGGGGGCAACGGGGCAATTGCCCCCCCCCCCCGAGATTTGAGCCGGGGACCCAGATGCCGGGCAGCGCGGGAGTGCCTGCCCGGTCCTTTAGAGTCCGTCCTGTTAAAGGGAAGCGGCTGCATGCAGGCGCAGCCGGTCACATGGTCCGGCTAATCAGGTGGTACTGAGTCTCTGTACCACCTGACTGGCCGGACCGCGTGACCTGCGCACGCACGCCATGCAGCCGCATCCACCTTCAACAGGACGGACTTTTCAGGACCGGGCAGGCACTCCCGCGCTGCCCGGCATCTGGGTCCCCTCTCCCCTGCCGGAGCTGGAGCAATATCCAGGTGAGAGCTGGGGCAAATCCATGTGTAAGCTGGGCAAATCCATGAGCTGGGGGCAAATCCATGACCTGGGGGCAAATCCATGTGCTGGGGGGCAAATCCATGACCTGGGGGCAAATCCATGACCTGGGGGCAAATCCATGACCTGGGGGCAAATCCATGAGCTGGGCAAATCCATGAGCTGGGCAAATCCATGACCTGGGGGCAAATCCATGAGCTGGGGGCAAATCCATGACCTGGGGGCAAATCCATGAGCTGGGCAAATCCATGACCTGGGGGCAAATCCATGAGCTGGGCAAATCCATGAGCTGGGGGCAAATCCATGACCTGGGGGCAAATCCATGACCTGGGTGCAAATCCATGAGCTGGGGGCAAATCCATGACCTGGGGCAAATTCATGAGCTGGGCAAATCCATGAGCTGGGGGCAAATCCATGAGCTGGGGGCAAATCCATGAGCTGGGCAAATCCATGACCTGGGGGCAAATCCATGAGCTGGGCAAATCCATGAGCTGGGGGCAAATCCATGAGCTGGGTGCAAATCCATGAGCTGGGCAAATCCATGAGCTGGGGGCAAATCCATGAGCTGGGCAAAGCCATGTGTGAGCTGGGGGCAAATCCATGTGTGAGCTGGGGCAAATCCATGAGCTGGGGCAAATCCATGTGTGAGCTGGGGCAAATCCATGTGTGAGCTGGGGCAAATCCATGAGCTGGGGCAAATCCATGAGCTGGGGCAAATCCATGTGTGAGCTGGGGGCTCTCTGCTCCTCTAGATTATAAAATCCGGGGTGCCCTCTGCTCCTCTAGATTGTAAGCTCCTGGGTGTCCTCTGCTCCTCTAGATTGTAAGCTCCTGGGTGTCCTCTGCTCCTCTAGATTGTAAGCTCCTGGGTGCCCTCTGCTCCTCTAGATTGTAAGCTCCTGGGTGCCCTCTGCTCTTCTAGATTGTAAGCTCCTGTGAGCCGGGCCCTCTGCTCCTCTAGATTGTAAGCTCCTGTGAGCCGGGCCCTCTGTAAATTCTCGTGAGTCGGGCTCTCTGCTAAAACACCTTATTTTCTGTCAGTGCCCCTCCCGAGACTAGTCTCTGGATCCGCCCCTGGGCGGATCCAAATGCAGGTTTCGGGGGGGCACTCTACCAGTTTTGGTTAAGAGCTGGTGTTGGGTTTGCAGTGACAGTTAGAGATGCGCCTAATCGCAAGCTGTGCTCGTTACACTCCAGAACATTGCACAGAGTCTGTTATCACGTGGCTCGTGTGCCCTGCGAACCTTTTCCATACGAGGGGCCTAGGGTACCCCACTCCCAGCACATACCCCTTGAAGCTATGCAGTGTAGGGTAACACAAGTGTGGGCTACCCTTTGCACCCTTTCCATGATAGCAGGCCACACATGGCACCCCATCTGCGCAGCCCTGTGAACCCTTTTCATACCAGGGGCCCAGGGTACCCCTCCAAGCTGACATGTAATATATTGCTCCAAGCTCACATGTAATATATTGCCCCCAGCTCACATGGATATATTGCCCCGTGCTCACATGGATATATTACCCCAGCTCAAATTTTATATATATTGCCCCAGCCCAGCTCACACATGGATATATATTGCCCCAGCTCACGCATGGATATATATATTGCCCCAGCTCACATGGCTATATAGTATCCCAGCTCCTCACATGGATATATACTGCCCCAGCTCACATGGATATATAGGCCTAGCTCACATGGATATATAGTGCCCAGCTCACATGGATATATATATAGGCCCAGCTCACATGGAAATATTGCCCCCAGCTCACATGGATATATTACCCCAGCTCACGTTTTAAGTATATTGCCCCAGCCCAGCTCACACATGGATATATATATATTGCCCCAGCTCACATGGATATATAGTACCCCAGCTCCCCACATGGATATATACTGCCCCAGCTCACATGGATATATAGTGCCCAGCTCACATGGATATATATTGCCCCAGCTCACACGGATATATAGTACCCCAGCTCCTCACATGGATATATAGTGCCACAACTCCTCACATGGATATATAGTGCCTCAGCTCCTCACATGGATATATAGTGCCCCAGCTCCTCACTGGATATATAGTGCCCCAGCTCACATGGATATATAGTGCCAAGCTCACATGGATATATATATAGGCCCAGCTCCCATGGATATATATTTATTTATTTGCAAAGTATTTTACCAGGAAGGATACATTGAGATTGCTCTCGTTTTCAAGTATGTCCTGGGTAATATATTGCCCCCAGCTCACATGGATATATTACCCCAACTCAGATTTTATATACATTGCCCAAACACAGCTCACACATGGATATATAGTGCCCAGCTCACATGGATATATAGTGCCCAGCTCACATGGATATATATAGTGCCCAGCTCACATGGATATATAGTGCCTCATCTCCTCACATGGATATATAGTACCCCAGCTCCTCACATGGATATATAGTGCCCAGCTCCCATGAATATATATATTTATTTATTTGCAAAGTATTTTATTTATTTGCAAAGTATTTTACCAGGAAGGATACATTGAGATTGCTCTCATTTTCAAGTATGTCCTGGGTAATATATTGCCCCCAGCTCACATGGATATATTACCCCAACTCACATTTTATAATATATTGCCCCAACCCAGCTCACACATGGATATATTGCCCACGCTCACACATGGATATATATATATTGCCTCAACTCACATGGATATATAGTGCCCCAGCTCCTCACATGGATATATATAGTGCCCAGCTCATATGGATAGATATAGTACCCAGCTCACGTGGATATATAGTGCACAGCCCATGCGGATATATATGGTGCCCAGCTCACAAGGATATATATAGTGCCCAGTTCACATGGATCTACATAGTGCCCAGCTCACATGGATATATAGTGCTCAGCTCACATGGATATATATAGTGCCCAGCTCAAATGTATATATAGTGCCCAGCTCACATGGATATATATAGTGCCCAGCTCACATGGATATATAGTGCCCAGCTCAAATGGATATATATAGTGCCCAGGTCACACTTTATATATATATATATATAGCTCACGTGGTCCCAATCGGTCTCCTGCCATCTGCAGTGCCAGGCCCCGAGTGCTTCTCAATGTGCGAGCGGCCGCCAGCATCAAGCTCTGCTGCTCGCCAGCATGCGAACCACACACAAGCCGCGCTCTTGCAAGATCCCGGAAGTTAACTCCGCAATCTCGTGAGATTGCGGCTCTGGTGGTTCCCAGGTTGAGCGCCGAGCTTGATGCTGGCGGCTGCTCACACAGTGAGAAGCACTTGGGAATACTTTCTGGGGGGGGCAATTGCCCCGTTGCCCCCACGTGGATCTGCCCCTAATTTCCATGTACATACAAAAGGATTTACAGAAATTTCTTTGTTGACCAAGGTGTGGAACCAACACTTTCGAAAAAGGTCATTCAATCCAATAAGGAATAGAGATAGCGAGGGTGAAGTTGGTTGATTCCAAGTATGTAGGATTGTTTTATGGCCTACCTTGGCTAGTATTGCAAATATGTTTTTAAAATTTTCGGTGCTTTTATTTAATAACGATGTGAATGGTGAATTGTACTTCCTTGTTATCTGCGATATTACCATATGTTTTGTTTTCACTTTGGATCATAGCAATTAGAGTTTAAGGATACAGTATCTCTAAAATGGTGACAAATATGCAGTGCAATACATGAGATTGGTTCCTGGATAATAGCTGTTTGAATCTAAGAATATACCTCTTAGACATGTGCATTTCGAAAAATGTAGTTTGGGTCTGTTTCTGGAAGTTTAGGAAAACAAAGATTTTGAATTAGGAAATTTCAGAATTTGCTAATTCATTTTAATCTGAAAATATTGGACAAATCTGTAAAAATTTCCAAAATGTCTGAAATTTTGGGTTGGACATATTTTTAAAGATAAAATTAACAGCGTGCCAACCCAGAAGGGTCAACCACAGTTGGAACAGGGAGCGGCAAGAAAACACAATGGCATAATGCCTTTAATAAATAACTAGACAATAACGAGTGCCAACTAAAACCAACATATAAACAGGAGCCTAGTGAGGGATATTGAGAGATATACTGAGGGACAGGTAAACAATATAGTCTGCAATATTGAGGTAAGACCTCCAACAACGTGAGTATATAGCACAAACAACTGAGAAATTCAGCGGCCAAGCCTAGGAACAAATTCCAAAAGGCAAGATGCACATGCAGTGTGCAGAACAATTTATGAAATGTATGGCCACAATTGGACCAACTCAATAATCAGATGCTGTCCCTAACGCTTAATCAGATTCTGCTCTGACCCTCACTAGTAGACATGTGCATTCGTTTTAGTACTAAAACGATTTAGTCCGAATTTTGGGATAATTTAGTTTTCATATGACTCAAGAGAAACGAAACTGCTCAGTACAAAAAACGAAAGAAACTAAAATAAAATGCACTACATTTTAGTTTCAGTCCTTTTTGTGATATTACATTGATGAGTGAAGGAGACCAGCAATGAAGTTTTACCTCTCTACACTTCCCTCTATACCCCTAGCCCCCTCTGTACCTCCTCCATAAGCCCTCTCTATACTACTCTTTATAACTCCTCTTTACACTTATATGTAATGTTAGTTAAGGTTAGCGTTGGTTAGAGTTACTCCTACATTTAGGATTAGAATTAGGGTTACCTCTAGGGTTGTCTACTCTTGATGTTTATGATTAGGGGTATGGTAACTTTTATAGTTAATGTTACCTTTAAATTAAGATTACTTTTTCTGCTTGTAGTAGGCTGATGGTTACTGTTTCTGCTTATTTTAATGTTTGGGCTATATTTAGAGTTAAGGTTACTGTTTCTGCTTGTATTGGGTGTTAGGATTACCTTTTCTGATGGTTTTTAAGATTTAGGGCTCAATTTACTGTTGGGGTTTAGGGTTACAGTTACTCAGGGTTATTCAGAGAGCGTGAAAAGCAGGAGAATGACTGGCGAATGAAAAATTCTAGGTCAAAATAGCCAAACCAGAAAAATTCTCCCTTTCATCTCACTTTCCAAATCGGCTTTTTTCACCTAGAATTTTTCATTCTCCAGTCACTCTCCTGTTTTTCACGCTCTCTGAATAACCCTGATAGTTTCAGTTTGTTTTAGAATTCGAGCTAGAGTTACTGTTATGGATAGGGTTACTGTTACGTTTTGTATTGCACAGAGAGTACAATTTTTTTCAGTAAGCTGAATGATTTTGAACTGATTAAAAAAAATTCAGATCTACTCAGAATCATTAATTTCATTCAGTATTTTGGCGATTTGGAATTTTTAATGCTCCTGAACTGAAATGCTAATATGTTGTCCGAGTTTGCATTCGGACAAATTAAGTTAACACACCACTGGTTTCTGAAGACTTCTAAATAAGACAACATAAAATGTCAACATCTTCTCAGGATATGTGACCTTCCCTCCTGTTTTTGTTTTTCCAGGTATTACACATTATCATTTTTCTTTCTTTTCTTAATAACTTTTTTGTAAACTACCCAGTGCACTTTTCTGTACATGTTCACTTGAAGCGATTAATTTCATTGAAACCTTGATATTTACATTTGTTATATTTCTGTTAAATGTTTAAGGCATTATTTTTGTATTCTGCAGGTACTTATATCTATTCCCTTATCTTATGCATGAAATTAGGTGTAGATGAATGTTAAACATTTCCATCACATATTATCACCTCACTGGTTTTGTCCACTTGAGGAAAGTACACATACCATCATATTTTCATGATTATACTATATAATTGGTTATTATTGAATGTTAACAGTAATATTAAGCATTTCATTAATCAAGCAGAGAATTTAAGGTATTATTATTTAGACAAATTGTTTTAGTCTAAATTCCATTTTCTGGATATAACGTGGGGGCCTGTACCCACATTCAGAATGCTACCCTCGCCGTCAGTATCCCGAAAGAGAACGGATTCTAGCTCCAAACCAACCTGGTTAATAGCTGGATCTCCTTGCAGGGCGAAAATCAAACTTGGAATGACTTTATTTACAGTTTACAATTGGAAAACCACGCAGGGAAAAGTACAGAAAACAATGGAAAACATTCCTCAGCGTTTCCAAACTGAAGACCATCCCAGTAGCCTCACCCCTCCCAAACACACGCCCTGGCGAGACAAAGGCTAAAGCAAGGGGAACAGGGAGAACTAGTTTAAGCCAGTTCCTGGGAGGTTGTGTTGATGGAAGCAGGGAAAGACAAAGGAATCATTACTGACAGATCGACATAGGGAAAACAGCACAGAATATACCACAGGACACTCTGCAATGAATACATAAGGGAATAATAATACAACACAGACATCAGGGGATAGGGCACAGAAAACACAAACATACTGGACCTAGAGCTGCAGGCACAGGGTGTCTTTAACATAGGAGAGGGCAGGGAAACTACATAAAATATCAGGCCCACACCTCCCAAATGCATCTCTAGGTCCATGTACCCCAAGTCCAAAGTGACTACCGTCACACTGGACTTTTGGCCATAGGCAATCGAAGGTAAGTAATTTACTTCATCTCTTGTATATAAGCAATTCTAGTCTATCCTCCCCACTTCTAAAGAATTTAGTAGAGCAGATAATTTGGAATTAATTGTGTCTGGAGTGGGGTCCTGTGTCCAGCGAAGGATTATATTAAGTTACATACATACATAGTTACATAGTTTTATAGGCTGAAAAAGGACATGCGTCCATCAGGGTTCAGCCTTTCACACATAACCTACTGCTGTTGATCCAAAAGAAGGCAAAAAACCCAGTCTGAAATGCTTGCCAATATGCAACATACTGGGAAAAAATTCCTTCTTGACCCCAGAATGGCAGTCAGATTTCTCCTTGGATCAAGAAGCTTTTACCCACATATTAAATATTATAACCCTTAATATTCTGTTTCTGCAGGAAGTCATCCAGTCGTTTTTTAAAAGTCTGTACAGACTCTGACCCAACCACCTCAACAGGCAGAGAATTCCACAGCTTTATTGTTCTCACCGTAAAATAACCCTTCCTATGCTTTAAGCTAAATTTTCTTTCTTCCAGTCTAAATGGATGACCCCTTGTCCTGTGTATAGACCTGTTAATAAATAGGTTATCAGACAATGGTTGATAATGGCCCCGTATATATTTATATAAGGTTATCAGATCCCCTCTAAGGCGCTGTTTCTCTAAACTAAACAGGTTTAAGCTTGTTAGTCTTTCCTCATAACTTAACCCTTCCATTCCCCTTATTAATTTAGTTGCCCGAGTGAAAAATCCACATCCTGACTTCAAATGCAAAAAAATTATTATAGATAGAAACATACATAATGGTCATACACTGCACACAGTTAAATAAGGGATGCTTTGCAAGCTATATTTTTCTTCATTGTTCAGTGTTATGAGAGATGAACATGTAATCCTTTCCCTTAATTACATTTTCTTCCAAGGAAACCTTTTGTTTGATGAAACCATCAAGAAATTCATACACATACTATGAATATGCATTGCCATGGTATAGCTATTTATATAGCTATGGAATGGAAATTAAGTCAGGCCTGAAGAGCGAGGAATCCTGTTCGCAACATTTCAGCTCAGAATGATTGATATGACAAGTGTGCTTGGCATTTGCTATTTTGTGAGCAATGTGTGGGTGCCAGTTCAAAATATAGAAATGAGGGGTTAAACTACTCCAAACTGACATTTTACCCATGTAACTAAAGGGGTTATTCGAAGAGAACCGAATTGGCCCCGAAATTGCACAGAACGGTGAATTTACGAAAAAGCATGCAGTTCACCATATATTGGCGAATTGCCAGCGAAATACGGTGCTGTTCGACGGCAGTGAAAGTCCCCATAGACTTGGTTAAGCTATTCAGAGAAATGTCAGTGACAGGTCACCGTTCTGTGCTTTCATTCCGCAGGTTTAATCAGGTGAATTCCATAGGTTTCAATGTAAAAATATTCCCGTTTTTTGTCAATATCTATTAAACTGTTTATTCTTTTAATTTGCAGCAAAAAGTCTCTTTATTTATTTAATTTTTAGGGTTTTTTAGGCATTTTTCTTGATTTTTCCGGCAACCATCTTTCCCAATCTTTTTTAAATAGCGTTTACATAGACCTTTTTATTATCATTCATAGGACCTTTATATTAATTCCAGGCATTTTCGTCCAGTAGTTTTTTTGCAAACAGTTTTTAAAAGTGTTTTTTTTGTAAATATGTTTATTCAAGATTTATCATAGTCAAAACAGAGGACAGACATGCAAATCCAGTCATATAAGAAAGGAGTCACTAATATCACGCAGGGTTTTTCTCAGCTGTATTGTGGTGGTTTTTCCGTTCAATTGAGGTCGGCAGCTTTTCCCTGCACTTCGGGGACCCTGCGGTGAATGCTGAATTCACTGCGGTGCCAAGGAATTTGATTCCCTGAAGTTTGTGGAACGAAAAAGCATTCAGGTGGAATTCCGGTGCTCTTTGAATAACCCTGTAAATATTGACCTTCTTATGTAGAGTATCAATGAATATTAAGAGACAGTCAGGGTTATTCAGAGAGAGGTGAAAACCAGGAGAATGACTGGAGAAGTGAAAATTCTAGGTCAATATCATTTTCACCTCTCTCTGAATAGCCCTGAGTGTCTTTAAAAAAAGGGAATATTTTCCTCTTCTCGTTTGATTCATTGTCATGTGATGGAGGTGTGGCCATAATATTGCTAATGTTGCCAATGCCATGCATTCCCTCTGATGATCACATATTTATTTTATTTAATTATTTATAAAGGATTTTACCAGGAAGGATACATTGAGATTTCTCTCGTTTTCATGTATGTCCTGGGTTCAAGAACATTGAGTGGTCACAGAAATACAAAATAGTAAAATGCAAGATATTAACACAAGACCAAATATACAGATTAACAGAAAAATAAATATGTAGGAAATAAAGTCATTATGTTACATGTTTACAGGTGCATTTTGTATTGAGGTATGTTAATAGGGTAGTCTTAAGGGACCTTAGACTGGGGGAAGTTTTGATGGCGTCTGGGAGGTTATTCCATATTTGCGGTGCTCTGTAGGAAAATGAGGATCGAGCCACTTTCTTTTTGTATTGTGGTATTGCAAGTAAGGTGCTGGTCCTGGATCTGAGGTTATAGGATGAGGGAACTGCCGGGGGAAGCAGCATATTCAGGTAGGGTGGTGAAGGGTGCATCTAGATTCCAGCGACGGCCAGTTTAGTTCTTTTAAAATTTCACAATGGTGGGTCATGTAGTTACATTGTAGCACAAAGCGACAGAATGAGTTATACAATGTAGTAAGTTTCTGGAGGTGTGTTTGAGGGGCAGCTGCACACACTACATCTCCGTATTCAATGGCTGGCATAAGCATTTGTTGTACAATCTGCTTTCTTACTGCGGGGCTCAGGCAGGATTTGTTTCTGTACAGGGCACCTAGTTTGGGGTAGAGTTTAGATGAGAGTTTTTCGATGTGGGGGCCAAAAGATAGATTTGGGTCTAACCACATACCTAAATATTTGAGAGAAGTGACTGTGGTCAGCGTGCCATTTGATTTTGTCCTGACACATAGATGGGGTGTTTGCAATTTGTGTAGTTTAGGTGCAGTTCCAAAGAGCATTGTAACAGTTTTGTCAGTATTTAGAAAAAGTTTGTTATCTGCGATCCACTTTTCTACCCCTGTGAATTGTTCTTGCAGCACTGCCTCCAGCTGTGGGAGATTTGGTTTGCTGGTATAGATTACAGTGTTGTCTGCGTACATGTGTACAGTTGAGGCTTTGCAGACATTGGGCAGATCGTTTATGAATATAGTGAACAGCAGGGGGCCGAGTATTGAGCCTTGGGGTACACCGCAAGTGACTGGGAGGGGAAGGGAAGTGCTGTCAGAAATGGACACAAATTGCGACCTATCAGACACATATGATTGGAACCAGGTTAACGTGCTATCACCAATACCAGAGTTTTTAAGTTTTTGTAATAGGATGCCATGGTCTACTGTGTCAAAAGCCTTGGCAAAATCAAGGAAGATGGCTCCAGTTAGGTTTCCTTGTTCAATGCCCTCTTGGATATCATTACAAACTTTTAAAAGGGCAGTTGTAGTTGAATGATTTGGACGAAAGCCTGATTGATCTGGGGTTAAATAGTTCTGATACTGATAATAATCACGTAATTGAGTGTAGACACATTTTTCCAGAATTTTTGACATTACAGGGAGCAGTGATATTGGGCGGTAGTTGGATACCAAAGTATTGTCTCCACTTTTATGGATAGGTACCACCCTTGCAGTCTTCCAAAGTTTGGGTATGTATCCAGTCGCCAGTGATTCATTGATTAGGGTTGCGACAGGTTTTGCAATTGCTGGTGCACTGATTTTCAGCAGCATTGCAGGGATTTGATCAGATCCAGACTGGTATTTCATTTTTTGGTTACAGAGAAGTTTAGTGATGGCACTGACAGGCACTGGTCTAAAACTGAATTTCTCTGCGTTACAGGGTCTTTGCACTGTTGGTGGGGCCTGACCTGTGTGCGGCCTTTCTGATTGCATGTCATTTTCTAGCTTAGCAATCAGGGTGGTGGCGCATCCACCAAAATAATTATTAAAAGCATTTGCTACATCTAGGGGGTGTTGTACAGTTTGGTTGTTTACTTTGACAGCAGCCGGTTGGGAGTGGATGGGGGTGCTTGTATGTTACTTATGATTTTCCAAAAACTTCTGGGGTTTGATATGTTATTGTTTAAATTTTCATTGAAGTACTGGGCTTTAGCCATTTTTGTTTGTTTTGTGCATGCATTCCGGCATTTTCGGTATTCACAGTGATCGCTCATGGATCCAGTACTCTTGAAATTTGACCACAGGGAGTCTCTAAACTGGTACATATGCGTGAGGTCAGCTGTAACCCAGGGGAGGTGGGCCTCTTTTACTCGCACTTTGCGCAGTGGGGTATGGGTGTTCCAGACTTTCAGGAGGTCGGCTTGAAAGTATTCAATTGCACAGTCCAGGTCTGGGATTAGGTTTAGTCTGTACCATGGGAGCTGTTTGAGATCATTTAGGATGGATTCAAGATTAAATTTCTTGAAAGACCTGGTGATTATTACCTTTGGTGGACATTTTGTGGCCCTTATTTTGCGCACACCGTACACTAGGCAGTGATCACTGAAACTGTTAGCGAGACTGCCTGCCTCCTGTATACGATCAGGACATGAGGAGAGAATCCAGTCCAGCAAGGTGTGGTTAGGGCTTTTCATATTAATGCGAGTGGGGGAGGAGATTAATTTTCAACAGTGAGCAGTGTTTATTGTTTTAGGATTCAGCCAATCAACATTAAAGTCGCCGAGAACCAGCAGTTCACTTTTTTGGTTTTGAGCGACTAATTTACTAAGAATTTGGGTTATGTCAGAAAGGGAGTGATCA
The DNA here is from genome assembly GCA_009667805.1 of Leptobrachium leishanense. NCBI lineage: Eukaryota > Metazoa > Chordata > Amphibia > Anura > Megophryidae > Leptobrachium > Leptobrachium leishanense. The sequence continues at coordinate 123,928,695 of CM019064.1, read as the reverse complement.
TATCGTAAGAGACATCTCGTTCAGACTGGATGAAAGGGTTATTCAAAGAGAATCAAAAAGTCACTGCACATTCGGTGACTTTTCGCTCTCTTCAATTTGGTGCGATTTGGCGATCCCATTTCGGCGACCCTGTGGTGTATTCAGCAAGCACCACAGGGCTGCCGTAATGCAGGGAAAAGTCGCAGCAAACCCGCCGAAACCTCACCACAAAACGAGGGTGAACGCACACCGAAATCCGCAAAAACATCTGGATTAAGCCCGCCGAACACGCCAGAAAAACCCGAGCAGGAGCCGATCACAGCGCAGAGCAGCCGCCGGAAAAACCCGACACCGCAGACGAATGGAGTGAGAAAAAAAAATTGTACGCTTGAATGTTTGAAAACTGAAACGCTGTTTGCAAAAAAACTACAGAACGAAAATGTGTGAAATTTACATATAAGATCCAATGAATGATAATAAAAAGGGCTGGTACAGAAAAAAGAAAAAATGATTTAAAAAAAAAAGTAAAAAAAGTTTGCAAAATAAATTCAAAAAAATGCCTAAAAGATCCTAAAAAATCTAAAAATAAAGAGACTTTTTACTGCAGAATAAAATAATAAACGGTTTATTAGATATTGAATTAAAACGGGACTATTTTTAACATTGAAGCCTATGGGATTCTCCTGAATAAACCTGTCAAATGAAACCACCTAATGGCAGGGCATTTCTGCAACTTTTCTCAGCTGTTCGGTGTTCTCACTAGATTAACCATTGCTTCTCTATGGGGGATTTCACTGCCCTCGAACAGGCACCGTAAGTGCAGCCAATTTGTCACAATTTGACGAATTGCCTGCTCTCTGAATAGCGGAATGGCCCATTTCGGGGCCAGATCGACGCTCTTTGAATAACTTTGTATGTATCATATATCATTTTTGGTCATGTTTATTAGCATTTACTTTATTTTCACAGTGATTTATAAAAGATTAAAAGACATTATAAATATAAGCATAATAAATAATATATATTCATTATGTTCATATTGAACCTCAAATAATACCACAGCTTATGAGTCATCTAGTATTGGAACAGTAACACTTCAAATTTGCCACAAATTAGAATTTATGACAACATTATAACAAAATTGCTATAATTATCATTATAGGATTTCCACTGATTGAATAAACAATAATGATATTTATGCACACATACCATTGGAACCTTAAAATGGTGTTATACTGTGAAAACCACAACATAATTGCCAATAGCACTCTGACAGAGTTGAAAGCAAGATTAATGAACATGTTTTCTAAACAATGTAATTAATAATGATCGAATAAGAAAAATTGCTTTAGATGCATGAGGTTTCTTAAACTGTTGCACCAGAGAGAAACCACATAGCAGTTGTATATGGAAATAAAACAACCAATATCTATGTATGATTCTCTGTTTACTAATATAGTAAACAAATAATACCTGTATGATGACATAAACTCAATAAAAATTAGAAATAGAAAATAATTCATGAAAAATTATGGAGCCCTATTTATTATCATTCTTCCCAAATGTGTAATTCTAGAATATAGATATATTCCATGTAGTAGTGCGCACAAGGAGTCTTTTCAAAATAATAAATGAATACAATTTGAAGAATTTGAATGAAGACAAAATGATTAGCATTTCAGTCTTGGACAAACATTTGTTGAGCAGCGAAACAGTGCAAAACATAGAATATACTGTATATGTTAGAGGTAAAGTCCGAAATTGTACAAATCTAGCAGCAAAAAAAAAAAGATAATTTTGTGCTTATCTGGCTAATCTGTTGACTAACCAGCCCCCCTTGCTTAAACGTGATTATTAGGGATTAGGGTTAGGGTTGACCATGTTTTGGGGACATCCTAGGTTTGGGGTCAACTCTATACCACTGTAAACTCGCAGAAAACATATTACCCAGTAGCATTTGGGTGGATTGTGGCTTACTCGTGTATAGGGATGAGCCGAACACTCCCCGAGTTCGGTTCGAGGCCGAACCCGAACTTTCCAAATGTTCAAATCCGAACCCGAACCCGAACTCTATACCAGTCAATGGGGCTGAAAATTCGGTTTTTAGAGTGCCCTCCAAGAGGGCATATATGCTAGATATTTGCCATAAAAAGTGTATGGGGGTCCGGGTAGTGCCCTGGGGGACAGGAAACAAGGACAAAAAGTTAAAAAAAAAAACGTTTTTAATGGGACAGTGAGTTTTCCATGAAATAAGGGTTAAAAATAAAAACGAAAAATTCCTTCAAATATCGTGCCTAGGAGGTCCCCATAACCTGCCCGTGAAGTGGCGGATTTCTAGGATGTATAGAAATATGTAAAAACCAAAAAATGACATTTCAAATGACGGTAAATGCTTGTCCTTTAATCTATCCATAAACAACTGCTTGGGGCGGCAGTCTGTATGAAAAGAGGAGACATTTTCGGACACGCAGAAAAAGTTTACAGATTTTTTGGCGGTGAAAAGCAGGAGAATGACTGGAGAATGGAAAATTCTAGACCAAATAGCCGATTTGGAAAGTGAGATAAATGGGAGAATTTTTCTGGTTCGGCTATTTTGACCTAGAATTTTCTCTTCAGTCATTCTCCTGAGTTTCACCTTTCTCTGAATAACCCTGTCAGGGTTATTCAGAGAGCGGTGAAGAGCAGGAGAATGACTGGAGAATGGAAAATTCTAGGTCAAAATAGCCAAACCAGAAAAATTCTCCCATTTAGGCTAGGGTCAGACTAGCGAATTTTTAACATGCGTTTAGGCGCACTTAATCACGGCCGCACTAGCAGCAAATGACGGGCAATGACGGCCAATATACAAAGTACGGTCGCACGAAAGTCCGGCTGTGCAACGCAAGTGGAAAATGAACGCATTTTTTTGAGAACGCTGAACCGCTAGTACGGACGTACAGAGTGCGCTGCGTCCACTAGCGGCGTGTGTGCATGATTTGGAGACGTCAGACCCTGCTCATGTCCGGCCAAAATAACGTCCAGACACCCAAAGTTTCCTGGTTTGGATCCGTAAAAAAATCACGCACAAAAATGCGCATCGTATGACCGTTTTCGCGCATTCCGTGAAAAAATACGGCAATGCGTTCGGACGCACTTTTGGTCGCTGTGAAAAATGCGTTAGTCTGACCCTAGCCTTATCTCACTTTCCAAATCGGCTATTTGGTCCAGATTGTTCTCTTTTCCTGCCATTCTCCTGGTTTTCACCTGTCTCTGAACAACCCTGAGAGAGAGGTGAAAGCCAGGAGAACTGGCAGGAGAAGAGAACAATCTAGACCAAATAGCCAATTTGGAAAGTGAGTTAAATGGGAGAATTTTTCTGGTTTGGCTATTTTGACCTAGAATTTTCACTTCTCCAGTTATTCTCCTGCTTTTCACCGCTCTCTGTGAACCCTGTGAATGTTTAATCCCAAGGTGAAAAATAACATTGCTTAAGGCTGGGGACAGACGAGCGCAGTTATCACGTTCGTGTTGCCGCACATTTGTACCTCCGTGGCAGCATAGCATTCTGACCAATGGAGCCCCACACACGAAGTACGTCCACACGGAAGTGTGGATGCATGGCGGACGCAGCAAACGGACGCAGGTTAGGCAAGAACGTAATACTGCTAGAACGGATGTGCGGAGTGCGCCACGTCCGTATCGTCCGTGTAGCTTTGTATGTGAGTGATGAAACAAGGTCAGATGGACTGCATTTATACGTCCAGCATTTTTGACGGACAGAATGTTTTTTCATTTTAATTTATTTTCCCTGCTACATCAGTCAAAAAATACGTCAGTGAAAAAAACGGACTGTTTGGCCACTACCTTGTTGTCAGTCAGTAAGTACGTCCGTACTGCACGGACGCACAGTCCGTACAAAATGCGCTCATCTGACCCTAGCCTTAGATGTTATTTTGAATTTTTTTCAAACACCAGTTAACCACTGGGCTGCTATGGACACGCTCAGCGATTCCAGCCAAGTGGTTCTCCTGTGCTATGGACGCGCTGAGCGCGTCCATGCATAGGAGGCAGCAATCCGCCGAATTCCCGGCGGATTGCTGCACCCCCCCGGTGCGGGCTGACATCTTGGATGTCAGCCCAGCACTCCGTGACCCCGGCGGAGCAATTAGATGTCATTGCGGCGGCACGATGACATCTAATTCAGGCGCCCCCCGCATGTGCGGAGGAAGCGCCTGAAAGGGAGGGGGGGAGGTCCTTTGGACCTCTCTCCCTTCCGATCGCCAGGGGGCAGAGGGTTAATCCAGGCACCGTTTGGAAGGGCACAGCCTGCCCTTCCAAACGGTGGCTGTGATTATCCCCTGGGGAACCGGATCACGAATCGGCGCTGAAAAGCACCAGATCGTGATCCTCTCCTGGAGCTGGCCGACATCTTGGATATCGGCCAAGCCTCCAGGAACTCCCCCTGAGGACTGGCGTCATCGTGCATAGCACGATGACGCCAGTCCTGGAGTTAACCCCTAGCTGCCACCAATGGTGGAGATAGGGGGTTCCAATGAACCCCCTATCTCCCGATCCGTGGCAGCTAGGAGTTAATGTTTGATATCGTTGGATCGGCCAGAGCATGGCCTTTCCAAGGATACCAAACATGAGCATGAAAAATGTTTTAATTTTTTTTTAAAAAATAGGAATAAAAATATTTTAAAAAAAAAATTCTAAAAAAATAAACAAGCTTTTTTGTTTGTCTTTGTTTTGTTAATGCAGCAATATTGTTCCTATTTCAATTATAATGTGAACAATAATGCTGCACTAACGATTTTTGTATGCGGTGCGTTTGTTAAAAAAAGCAAAGTTTTCCCCAAAACAAAATGTAATGAGACCCCATTTCTAATTTTTTTAACAAGCGCACCCCATACAAAATATAACCGCAAACGATCGCATGTTAAAATGTAAAAAAAAACACTTTACACACAATAAATTATTGAAAATTCAAATTTTATTGCATTTTTTGTTATAATATACAGACATGAAATAACGTATACATATAATAATGACATATTATGAATTTGCCAAGTCTGCCGGAAAGAACGATATATAATATGTCTGGGTCATATATCAAAATATGGCTACAAAATGCGGTTAAACATGATGAGCGGAAGTGGTAAAAATTACCTCAGCACAGAGGTGTGAAAAGCCTCAGCAGCGAAAGGGTTAAATGCAGCATATTAGGATGTTTTAGGAGGGAAATTAATTCTCAAATCTCAATCAGAAGCAGACACCACCCCAACCCCTCAGTATAGTGTACAATGTATCAAATTGATTACCAGACTAAAAACACCTGGTGTTATGCCCGTTTGTGAACAGAGGTCATTTAGAGTTGATAATCTTTCCACGTACACATTAGTTTTTAATTCAATATCTAATAAACCGTTGCTTATAATATTCTGCAGTAAAGAGTCTCTTTATTTCTAGATTTTTTAGTATTTTCTTAAGCATTTTCTATACTTTTTTCAAAATTTCTTTTTGTTTCGAACTCAAACCGAACACACCCAAAAAGTTCGAAGTTCGTGAACTTTCGAACTGCCAAAGTTTGGGTCGATCTCCGAACCGTCCGAACCCGAACAGCTCATCCCCACTCGTGTAAAGCCTAATATTAATTTCATTTTGGGTTTTTACCCAAAGCAGCTGTATAATGTCAGGTTATCATTGGTTTATCTCGATTTTGGACTTCATCATTAACATATACATCTGTATGGGAGGATCAGTGTCTGACATAGAAAGCCCCCTACTTGCACCTGCATTTGGCTATGAGCCACCATGGAACGCAGGTATCACAGACATTGTAGCAGATCCCAAGAAAATTATTGCAGCTCTAACAGCAACTGGGGTGTACTGGTCTCCAGCTTGTGGACCAGATCCAAATTGGTTACAGCATCTGTCCCTTCTCTTCAGACAAGCTGATCTGCAGCAGCTTCTCTTCTGACTACCCTCCGACAGAACTTGAGGAAGTTCAGTATATTTATATGTATCTCTCCCCAAACACCACACACAGCTTAATGCAGGGGAAAATTAATATCTTTAATGGAAATGAGAGAAGTTTTATGGACAACAGAGAGGGGGGTTGGTTTAATTCCTACAGAAGACACAGAATCCTAATTAGTTACACAATAGACGGGGTTAGCAAACAGCACATCAGATCAATCTAAGAACAAACAGATAGTAGAACAATATGTCTACATTGTATCATAAACACAAACTAACTCCTAAAATACATTTTCAAGCTAGATGTATTTCTAACTCATTAACCCTTAGCTGACCTCTATGCCCATTGTCTTTGATAACTGGCTTTGCCATATTGGTCCGCGATCTCTTGGCAGGAGGCCAGCATCCACACTTCTCCAACAGGCACAGAGGGCCTGTATAGTGTCGGCAAGGGTGCCAAGGAAGGTGAGGGCACAAAGATAGAGGGATCTTCGGTTACAGTAGCAAACACAACTAGTGTGTGTAAACAGACACCATAATTTCTTTAGCACAAGTTAAAGGATAGGACTTCTAGAGGTATTAAAACCTCATCTTATCAATAACATAGACCAGGGCTCTCACACTATGCCCCCCTAGCTGTTTATGAACTAAAACCCTCAAATTCTCTGGCCATCTAATGCATTCAATAAATTCTGGGAATTGTAGGTCATCAGTATCTGGGGGGATGAAGTTCGAGATCCCTGATATAGACCATACCTCTTGAAGACAGGAGAGGAATGTAGGATAATTACTGTAAAAATATTCCAAAGGGAATATGTAACATTAATCTTTAGAAAATGTCCATCTGGCATTATATTTCATAATGACAGCATGAGTCATTATATTTGTAAATATTTCTGTATATTATATATCTAGGTTATTGGCTAATTGGTAAGAGGGTGTTTTCAAGAATACAATTTTTTTGTTGATACCTATCCAAATATACCAGTAATAATATAATTCTATTTAGTTATTTATAATTTTTCTGTATTATATTTTTTGTATTCAAAATCTTGTTATTTAAAAAGTGCATTTTGATGTGTGTGGTCCATATGCATACATTTGCATCAGAAAACTAGAAACTGACATGTTTACTGCATATCAAAATATTTATTGGCTCAAGATTTAAGATTAATAATGGGAGTCAAACAAAACTCACTTTGTAGCTATAGCAAAGAAACAGCCCGAAGGCATTAAACTCTATCATAACAGAATATATGCTTCTGTCTTGACTACAATAAAGATTAATGCAGACACACTGTGGGTAATAGAAACTGGCGTCACTTCTCTGACAATCCTTGCTATTTCCCACTGCCACAATAATTAAACTGAGAAAGGTCACACATTCATAAATTATGACTTGGTTCTTAAGACAAAATTATAAAGCAGATGTCCCGTTCTGTAGCATTCTCTGCAGTGTACCTGCACACAGCATCACATGTACATTGGCATATTCCACATCAATTTTATCAGATATTGAATCAAGCAGCAGAGTAGTTCTGCATATTAGCCATGGAAATGCACAATATGTGCATTCAGAGCTAAAATTGCAATGTTTGAAATATCTGGCTCAGAGGCGTACTTAGGGTATTTGGCACACGGGGCAGATGCTCCCTTTTGCAGTTCAATGATCCACCTCAACGAGGTGAAAGAATTTTAAGTTTATGCAAAACACAAATAGGTCAGGCCGGCCCAAGAAATTGTGCTGTCTGGGTCCAAGAATGAAATTCGGCCCCCCAAAAAATCACACCTACGCAGTTCACAGAGCTATAAACCTCACATAATGTACAGTGTGTATGAGCATATCACAGAGCTGCGCAGCAATAAAACCACAGATTTGCTCATCATTATTATTATTGTGCTTGATTTGGTAAGTAAAACAAAGGCACGGGTAGATGTGTTAAAAACAAAAACATAATACAGGCACTGCTAAGATTCAAAGTCAAACTCAAGACCTCCTGTTTACTATACAGGCGCGTTAACAAACTGAGCCACAGCCCAACACATTAAGACATCCTGCTCTGCTGATTTACTAAAGGATTTAAAGGCGGGGCAGGGAGGAGCTAGATAGCTAGCAGATAGCAGGGCTCCCTGCCCTGTGAGAAAATCTGCAGCGGCGAAGGAGAGCTGCAGGAGGCTGCTGACCCACCCCCTAGATAGGAGGACTGAGGTAGGGGAGTATCTGCATGCGCATGGAACAGCTATCTCGTGTGCACACGAAGGCTTAAAACGAGGGCACAATGTAGATCGCCCCACGACCTAACACATCGTACCCATGTGAAAATATATTTTTTCAACATAACACCACCGTGGCTCAGTAGTTTAGTAATCCTAGTGCATTTCAAGTTTCTGTGACCTGCAGAATACACCGCTACTGCTAGATTATTACAATTTTGGTAGGGTTTAGACTTGGCATACCTGCTGTAATGCCTTGCTAATATACAAATATTCATTCTGAGAATAAAAGTAAATGTTTAAAATGTTTCTTGATTTATGGCCTTAATGGAATTGATATGTTAGATTGTAAGCTCTCGAACAAGGTCCTCTCTCCTACTATTCCTTGTGTGTTTAACTTGTTTGTATAGTTGTTATTCTGTCTCATCCATTGTACAGCGCTACGGAACTTGTTAGCGATTAATAAATATTTGTAACTGTAACTGATAATTCCACTCTTAATTAAACTTATAGTGAGAGAAAGGGGGGGGTTTGTGAGGGTCCTGAGGATGAGCAACAGCACTAGTGGCCTGCTCTACGGTGGGGCTCGCTCAGGTCTCACAGGGTTTTAGCTTGCTTGTGCCATTACAGGGATGAATGCTCCATATGCAAATATGCGATCGTCGGGGGTTGCTGCACCTCTCGTGCAGGGATGACGTCCTTGGCAGTTGGTACTGGCCACCCTCATTGGGTGAGAGCAGGCTGATTTGCATATCTTGCATTAAGATGGCTGTGGGAATTTGTGGTTTTTCCAGTTGACAGTTGTGTTTAAACATCAATCTTAGAGTCCTACTTTTTGTTGAAATAGCATCCAATATTTTTTATGTCCTTAAAAACCCATTTTTCATCAAGAATAATACAGCAAAATTGAAAAAAAATATCAGGTTTATTCAAAGAGAATCGAAAAGTCACCGCACGTTCAGTGACTATTTGTTCTCTTCAATTTGGTGAGATTCGGCGATCCCATTTCGGCGACCCTGCGGTGTATTCAGCAAGCACCACAGGGCTGTCGTAGTGCAGGGAAAAGCCGCCGCAAACCCGCCAAACACTCAACGCAAAACCCGGTGAACGCATACCGACACCCGCAAAAACATCTTGATTAACCCCGCCGAACACGCCGGAGAAACCTGAACAGCCGCTGTTCACAGCGCAGAGCAGCCGCCGGAAAAGGCCGACACCGCAGACGAATGGAGTGGGAAAAAAAAACAGTACGCTTGAATATTTGAAAAGTGGAACGCTGTTTGCAAAGAAACTACTGAGCGAAAATGTCTGAAATTTACATATAAGATCCAATGAATGATAAGAAAAAGGGCTGTTTCAGAAAAAAGAAAAAACGATTTGAAAAAAAAATTCGCACAAAAATCCTGAAAAATGCCTGAAAGATCCTAAAAATCTATAAATAAGGAGACTTTTTACTGCCGAATATTATAATAAACGGTTTATTAGATATTGAATTAAAACAGGAATATTTTTAACATTGAAACCTATGGGATTCGCCTGAATAAATCTGCTGCATGAAACCACCGAATAGCAGGGAAATTCGTCAACTTTTCACTGCTGGTTTTGCTCTCTGAATAGACGAAGCATTGCTTCTCTATGGTGAATTCACTGCCCTCGAACAGGCAACGAACAGGCACCGTATGTGCAGGCAATTCGCCAACATTTGGTGAACTGCCTGCTCTCTGAATAGCTGAATGGCCAGGAAAGGTAACCGTACGCTGAATTTCACTGTTCGGTTACCTTTCGGCCACAATTCGGATCTCTTTCAATAACCCTTTACATTGCACCAGTGTCGTCTTACTTTGCATTCCATATAATGGGATCCTAAATGGGGAACTGACTGCGTAGCCCTCCTTAACTTGTAAGATTTGGAATGCTACAGATTTTAGATGAAGTCCAAAATACACATATCCTGTCCCAAATTCTGTAGATACTGCTACTTCATCTGCAATGCATGTGTATGTTTCTGTGTATGGAGCATGGTTCACCTAAGATCAGATAATTGAATCAGCACAGTAAGTAAAGTATTAAATATTCATTGTGCATATGGCACTGAACAAATTGTGTGTATGTTAACATTTCTACGACCATAAAGTAATTCATTTGGTTTTTCAGGGTCATTAACTAACAACACTTTAACCAGAACACAGCTCAACCCTTTGAACCTGTGATTTATATTCAAAACTAGTTTCTAGATTAATTAATTGGATTAACATTTGTCAATAGCTTGAATGACTAGTAAGCCGATCATATGAATGGCTAGCAGCTATGGAATCTGAATTTTATTATGAGCACCTTTATCTAGCTGATTTTAAGGCATCTTCATTTACAAAAAACAGTATACAGTATGTGTTTATTATGAAAAAGTTTATATAGAATCTTCCTAATTTGTTGCTAAACACCCATTGCAAAATGCAATGCATTTCTTTAAACTTTTATAGATTCTACCTAGTATTACAAAGTCTTATTATGTATTCAATTGGAGTAGTAATTGAATTTATTCAAATCAGATATACAGGTTGGGCACCCCTTATCTGAAATCCTAAAATCCAGAAGACTACGAAAACCGTTTTTGGAGCCATATGGATTTTAACCCCTTGAGGACCAATGACATCCCATTAAGGACTAAGGACGTACCATATACGTCATGATACTCTATCCCCCCACCCTCCCTATACTCACCTCTCTGGCCAGGGTCCCAGTGTTGGACTGACTTTCTTGAAGTCAGAATGATGGTTGTAAGGGCCCCAGCTGCCGCACTGATCTCATTGCTGGGTACGATGATGCCAGTTTCAGGTGCCTCCCTGACACTGCTGGGGGAGAGCCTGAAAGGAGGTGGGGTTCTTTGGACCCCACTCCCTCCCGAACAGCTAAAGGTTTAAAAAAAGAGAGGCACCGCTGTAAAGGGCACAGTATGCCCTTTTTAGCGGTGCCTCTCTTTATCCCCTTAGGTTCCTGATCGTGTTACTCTCCCAGAGGTAGCTGATATCTTGGATGTCAGCAAAACCTCTGGGGGCCTCCCCCCACCCACTGACATTGTTGTCATATGCAAGATGATGTCAGTTGGGCATTTTACCCCCTAGCTGCCATGTGGAGATAGGGGGGAAATTTGGACCACTGTATCTCCAGATCAGTGGCAGCTATTATCGGAAAGTCCAGTGTATAGCCTTTCCAATGACACCAAACATGATCAGATTTGGTGTAGAGAAAAATAAATAAATAAATAAAATAAATAAAGTGGTTTAAAAAATTTTTTGTCTGGGTCATATAATAAAATAGGTTTTCAAATCCCGTTTAAACATGATGAGCATAAAACAGTCAAAATGAGCTCAGCACACAGAGATACGAAATGGCTCAGCAGTGAAGGTGTTAAGAATCAAAAACATGTAAACATTGGGTATTTCGAAACTCAGGACAAAATTTAGAAACTATTTAGGCTGGGGTCAGACGAGCGTAGTGTTCACGTCCGTGATTGCTCCTAAAAGTACGTCCGTGATAGCATGAAAGAAAGTCCATTGGAGCCTGACACATGAAGTACGTCCGCACTGAACTGCGGACGCACAACGGCCGCAGCCCACGGACGCAAGGCAGGCAAGAACGTACAACCCCTAGAACGGCCGCACAAAGTGCGCTGCGTCCGCAATGTCTGCATAGCTTTGTGTGTGAGTGATGGAACGTGGTCAGACGGACTGCATTTATACGTCCAGCATTTTTCACAGACAAAATGGTTTTGCTTTTTAATTTATTTTCCCTCCTACATCCGTCAAAATATACGTCAGTGAATAAACGGACTGTGTGGCCACTACTGTGTCTTCCATACTGACGTACGTCCGTGTGCACGGACGTACAGTCCGTAGAAATCACGCTCGTCTGACCCTAGCCTTAGTCGGGGTCTTTTTTTTTGCAGTTGTAGATTTTCGTGGTCAAAGTTTGAAAAAGTGTGGGTTTTATTCCATTTCTTTCATCATAATTCCTAAAAAATGTTATTGTAACTTATACGATATGATAAAAATAATGATATCTTTAGAAAGTTCGTTTAATGTTGAGAAAAACGGTATATAATATGTGTGAGTCTGTCTATTATTGGTTATTGTTATATGTTATTTTACATTTGGTGGGGTTTTTATAGCTGTGGCCGATAATAAATATATATCATTCCACAGTACGGTATTCGTGTTTTTATTGTACTTTGTTTATTTATCTCATTGCGTAAAGCCGGTCATCAGTGGGCGACTTATGTGTCTTATTTTTGGCGCCCCGTTGTACCTTGGTTTTATCCAACTAAGATCCCCATATGTAAGTATCACTGAAGGTAGCACTGTGTGCCGGGGCAAGGTGCCGTGGTAGCACCTGCCCGGTATCTAACACTAAAACAAGGACACTATGGGGGTTAGTCAGAGAGCGCTGAAATGTCATTTTGGTGCTCTCTCATTCCCCACATTTCCCTGCACTTCGGGGAATCAAAGTCCCCCACCCTGCGGTGAATACAGCAGGGAAAACCCGCCGAAAGCCCATCGGAACCACCGCAAAAAACACGCCAAGCATGCCGGAAAAAGCTGAGCCGCCGATCACAGCATAGACCAGCTGCTGGAAAAAGCCCACAAGCTGACGAACTGGTAAAAAGCCCCATAAAACAATACGCTTGAAAGCGTCATAATTGAAACACTGTTTACAAAAAAACTACTGAACGAAAATGCCTGGAATTTATATATAAGTTCCTATGAATGATAATAAAAGGGCCTATTACAGAAAAAGGAAAAAAACGCTTTAAAAAAAAGGATTTTTTTTTGCAGAAAAATGCCTAAAAGATCCAAAAAAACAATAACTAAAGAAACTTTTTACTTCAGAATAAAGAATAAACGGTTTACTAGATATAGGATTGAAATGGGAATATTTTTAACATTGAAGCCTATGGGGTTCGCCTGAATATACCTGACGAATGAAATCACTGAACAGCAGGGCATTTCAGCAACTTTTCACTGCTGTTCGGTGTTCTCTGAATAGATTAACCACTGCTTCTCTATGGGGGATTTCACTGCCTTCGAACAGGCACCGTACGTGCAGGCAAATCGGCAAAATTTGGCGAACTGCCTGCTCTCTGAATAGCTGAATGCCCCGAAATGTCACCGTACGGGGAAATTCCCTGTTCGGTGACATTTCGGGGCCAGATCAGCTCTCTCTAAATAACCCCTTATGTACAAACCTGCAGGTGCAGGTTTTCCCCGTTAGTATCCCATTTTAGCGTTAGGAAGGGAAGAGGGCCCTAAGTCAAAAGCAAAAATGTATATTTTATAAGAATAAAAAAAGATGCTTCAGGCTAAAAAAGGTGAATATCATCTCTGTAAAGAAGTATAAAGTGTTCCTAGAAAAAACTAATTTGCTATGAGTCAGCATTGCCTATTGTACAATTTATTTCTGATGTATTTATGTACAAAGCATCGAGATAAAGCTCTGTGTTATTAAAGTTGTCAATTGATGACTCGCTAATGGAACATCTGCAAAAATGCTGAGTGGAGGAGTTAATTCACTGGAGAAGCAGGAGGTGTTTTATTAATTCAAAGCACATTGGCCAACAGTGTTTTCAGCTTTATTGAGGAAAACCAATTACAATATTATCTAAATGTCACACTTGCTGAAACATAGAATGGTGGCATGGAAATCTAGGGAATCGTATAAAATATCTGAAATGCTAATTAGCTGCTTTATTTATCAACTTGTGAGTGACCCTAATCCAGAATAATTTAAAAAAAATCAAGAGTCCAAAAATCAAAGTTTTCAGAAACCTATCAGTCATTGTCCTGCAGTGCTCCTTACCTCCTTCTGCTCCTATCACATCCGTCTGTTCACCATATCCCTCTGCTCAGCTTCTTGGCAATGCGCAGCATGTCCCTCGTGTCCATGTTGCTCAGCGATAAAACTCACAATAATGTGCGGTGTGTATGAGCGTATCACAGTTGCACAGTGATAAAACTCTCAGGGCCCTATTACATTCTTCGCACACAATTGTGCGTGTGTGCAAAAACGCATTAACGCGAGGGGCAAAACTCTTTGCACTGACAGTCGTATTACGACGTTCGCTCACAAAATGCTCGTTAAAATCTAATGCGAGTGACCCTGCACGAACCCTTTGCGAGCGCAATTTAGTGCCCGTATCCTATACTTAACATTGTGAGCGCAAATGCGTTTGTGCGCTGGTACGCACATGGTATTACAATCATAGCGCAAAATTTAACGGACAAAGTTTCTGTGCATAATTTTAACGTTTTTGAAAAGCTGGTGGTAACGGCAAATTGTAACAACCTGACCGTACCAAACTGCGGATTCACAATGGAGAACGTCGATGTGCACCTTTTTTTATTACTAGATCCGTCAAAAATGACGGCCACTGCCTTGTCTTCCGTCAGAACAAACGTCTATTGTGTGCAGTCCGCACAAAATGACGGACTCGTGTTAAAAATTACATTGCGCTCACTGATTTCTGCGCACAACGGTACTTTGTGTGCATTTTTGCGTGTCGGTTTTACGAGCGCAATCTCCCGACGGATGAAAAAATGCAAGTGGAATGTAATTCCAGCGGTGATCTTCGTGCGTTAACGTTTAACGCTTCGCACAAAAAACACGTGTTTAGCGTGCGTTTTTGCGTTAAGAATGTAATGTAATAGGGCCCTCAGTATTTAGAGGTGTGTATGAACGTATCACAGAACTGTGCAGCGATAAAACTCACAGTAATGTGTCACTTTTAGAGGAAAAAAAAGGAAATAAAAATATATATATATATTTTTTTTATATATATGCTGGTCATGTTTGGTATCATTGGAAAAGCCAGGATCTGACCATTGTACGGTTCAGGAGCCAGCATCTCTGGTTTGAGACTTCACTGCCGGGAGGGGGAATCCCTCTTTATGATGACGCCAGCAGCCGAGGGGCAGTCAAACAGATAGGGATGTCAGCCTGCTCTTGTTGAAGTCCGACATCGGTGCCAGATAAGCGCCAAACTGGGGCAACGAGTCGGTCCTCCTGTGGTGTGGGACCCATCCCCAACAGGTCCCCGGCTGTCCATTGTGGGCCCCACGGACTCGGGGGCCCAGGAGCCATGGCCCCTGGTTAGCGCTCAGCTATGTGAGTGTTAATGTTAGGTTAAGTGGTCCTAGCTTGGCCTGCCCATATTACAATCCGAACACCAATGCGTTAACCCCTTAAGGACAAAAGATGTAACGTTTACATCATAAAAACATTGACTTTAAAGACCCTTGGTCCTTAAGGGGTTAAAAACCCATTAGTGCTTCGGTGATTGCAATCGTCTGCGCGAGCTTACTGTACTTTGCACTCCTATATTTAACATGGGAAGCGCAAAGAGCAGGTGCAGGTTTTCCTCCTTAGCATCCCCGTTTTAGGCTAATGTCAGACGAACGCAGTCTGAATGCAATCTGCGTGCGTGCATAGTGGACAGACGTACTGACGGAAGATATTGTAGACACCACACGGTCTGTGTTTTTTTGACGGATGTAGAAAAAAAGTGAAATATAGGAAATAAAATTAATATGAAAAATGCAAAAAATTTGAAAGGGATATGAAAATACATTTTGAGCGTAAAGGTGGTAGACGTCGAAAATACGCTGCGTCTGACATCTCATCACTCACACAGAACGCTACGCGGACGTGCCGCACTGCGTATTCGTGATAGCGGTTTTACGTTCTTGCCTAACTTGCGTCCGTTTGCCACGTGAGTTGTGAATGTGCAGTTCGGTGCGCACGTACTTCATGTGTGGGTCTCTATTGATCATGATTCTATGCTGCAACGGACGTTAAACTGTGCGGGAACACGGACATGATGACTGCGGTTCGTCAGATGCCGGCCTTAGCAGGCAGTATATAATACTGCCCAGAGTGTACAGCACAAGCTTGTGATGCTTTTCAGTTTAACTTTGTTGTGATCATACTCGTAATAAAAGCAAAGGCAATTTCTGTTGGATTAATGCAAGACTTGTCATTTGTGAATTTTCCCAGTGTAATAACCTATTTGTCAGGAAGATGGCACCATCTACTGGCCAATGGAGTTACAGCAGTTTGAGCTGCATCTCGTTGTTCCCTACATCAGCTGCTGAAAGCCTGTTATGTCAGGGCATTCTTTAGCCAATTGTAAAACGTTTTAGTACCTCGGGCATTATGCCCACAGGACTAAAACTTTGGGGCACCTTCCGCAGCCCAAAAGCTAATGAAAGTCGTTTGCAGCAAACTAATTTCATTTGCTTTTGCCCTTCAGAGCTGCAGATCGAGATAACTCCATATCGGCACCTGATGGTACCTTTGAAGTCCCAAGTTATCTCACTGGTAAAAGAGTTAAAGTGGACCAAACAGCTTTGAACATATTTTATATGTCTTCTTATTCATGCTTTCCTTGTATTATAGCCATAAGAAATTTTTTGGAGATGTCTCCAGTGAGTGAGAGATTATTCTTTGTAATAATAACAGAGTAAGTGTTACATGGTACGATTTGTCCAAGTTTAGGACTTAATATGCTTAATATGTATGGTAATATTCTTTCTATTTGTAATATAACCTGTAACATAAAGATTAACTAGCTGTTTAGTTAATAGCCTTCTTTTCCTTTTAATCTTGCAGCCATTTCCCTGAGATGAATGTACCCAAAATATGTTTCTGTGGATGCAATCCTTGTTTTCCTTCAATTGGCTAGTGGAGCATATAATGAGATATAAACAAACACTCTTTTTTAATTCTAGCTATATGGGTACTATAGACCTATAATGGTCAATATAATATCATCTGATGCAGTCATTACATGCTTGCATAAACAAGTGGTTCAGAACAGAAATGAAGTTATTTTACATGTACTGGATGTAAATGAAATGTTTCCTTTGATTAACATGCTTATTCAATCTCAGCTTCAACATACAAGAAAATAAGTAACTAAACTAAACTTTTTTCTTTTTATGCCACAATATCACCATTTTTAGTTCAATTTTCACTATTAGGGTTATTCAGAGAGCTGAACTGACCCCGAAATAGCACCGAACAGTGAATTTCCCCATACAGTGCAATTTCAGAGCCAGCTATTCAGAAAGCAGGCAGTTCGCCAAATTTTGGCGAAATACAGTGCTGTTCGGCAGCAGTGAAATCCCCATGGAGAAGCAATGATTATTCTATTCAGAGAACACCAAACAGCAGAGAAATATCAGTGAAATGCCCTGATGTTTGGTGGATTCATTCAGCAGGTTTAATCAGGCGAATCAATAGGCTTCAATGTTAAAAATATTCCTGTTTTTATACAATATCCATTATTCTTTTAATTTGCAGCAAAAAGTCTATTTCTTTAGGCATTTTTCAGGATTTTTTTGCCAAATTTTTTTTCTCCAATTTTTATAAATAGCGATTATTTTTCCTGTAACGGACCTTTTTTATTATCATTCATAGGACCTTATATGTTAATTCCAGACATTTTCGTTGAGTAGTTTTTTTGGAAACAGCTTTTCAAATTTGACACATTCAGTCGTTTCTTTTTTACCCTGTTCATCGGTTTGTCGGCTTTTTCCGGTGGCTGTTCGGTGCTGTGTTTAGTGGATCGTTAGTTATTCACGGACGCGTTCGGCGGGTTTGTGGCGACTTATCGAATCCGATCCGATAAGCTGCCGGACCCGCCAAAATTTTCGGATCTGATGCAGTGTTTTTTTTAAAAAAAAATCGGCTGTTTTGTGGCGGCTTTTCCCTGCACTTCGGGGACACTGCGGTGAATGCTGAATTTGCAAGGTTGGGGAATTTGATTCCCTGAAGTGCAGGGAATGAGAGAGCACCAAAATGTCAATGACATTTCGGTGCACTCTGAATAACCCCTTTATTATATTCTTTCTGGCACCAAACAGCTTCATGATTCTCTTTAAATCTTCTTGTAAGTTTGTCAAATGTTATTATGTTTTTTTTTTCTTTTTAAGTCACTGAACAATTTCTTTTACTTCCTGTTTTCTTTCACTCTATAAACTGATCTCACTCCCCAACCTCTTTCACTCCAGCAGAAGACAATGGCCTAGAATTACAAAGTCTCAAAATTAGATCAATGATCGTTCAGTAAATTCCTGCGAGTAAATCCTTGCTAAAAAAAAGTCTCTATAAACTGCAGAGGCACAGCACAGCAATGACCTCCTAGCTATTTTATGAATAGGAACACACGCTCGCATCCAGATGTGAGTTGATGTATGCTCATCTGCAATTGAGTTGTGGTAAAAACCTACAAAGCCTAGTATTCCTGAATCAAAAGAAAATAAGGCACAGAGAAAAACTTTGTGATATGTAGAAAGTGCATACAAACATCCAAATCAACAAAAAAACAAGCCACATCGCCAACTCTAATTGAAGATCAGTAGTTCAGTAGCTCAGTGATTGCTGTATTCAATCTGCATTTCCCCACATAATCCTTAAATTCTGTCCTGTTAGGAGTAACTAAGGAACAGGGTTGGGAAACCAATGGTGTAGAGCATCAACTGCAATGCCAACCCATCACAAGGCGAAAGCTCAATCTAGCAAATATCTCCAGCAGTCTCCCTAAAAAAACTGATAAAACATCTACAATGCCCACTTTTTACCCATCAACAGATCAATGAGGAACGTGTTAAAAGATACATTTACTGAAATACTGAGGTCCCAGTAGCTAGGAATCTTAAATAGCACAGCAGCTTGGTCACCCCTGGCACAGATGGACATGGGCCAGACCTCGAATCCAGATGTGACGACAGCTGCACATAGAGCCTGCAGATCTGGTCATGTATCAGTCTGTACCGAAGTCGACACTCCGCCTCACTCACATTCTCCAACGTGAATCTAGTCCTTTGGACACCAGGTGCCCATGGGACTGGACGTGCTCTCCGTTGGTTATGTATGAAAGAGGCACTGGAAGCTTGTGAACTTGCAGCAGAAACTTTACTTTCTGCATAAAACAATAACAACTATAACAGTAGTGACTGAAAACAGCAGGCATTACACAGGGAGAAATCAAGGGAAGTGAGAGACTTCCTTCCTGTGAATATACCAACAAGTTCAGAACACAGAATACCCTTTAACAACAGCGCCATCTGCAGTTTAAATGGTATAGTACATGCTGTTGTATTTCCAATACCCTCTCCAACTCTTTCTGGCGTCGGACACGGTTTCTGCGTATGTAACGCAGGACAAGTATGAAAGCTGCAGCTATAACCCTAACATATATGAAAATTCAGTCCTTTCTGTGCAAACCCTCAATGTCCTAAAATCACATATGAAAGCGGAATTAAATAGGAAATGGGAATAAATAGACAGTAGTGCTTTGAAAATCTTTTGTTATGAACAACACTAAAATGGACTGTGACATCAAATCACATAAACTATTGCAATGTGCAAACATTGTTTTTCAAAGACGAGCAAAAAGCATTCAGCTATATAACTATATATATATTTATTTGTGACAGAGTACATCGGTTGGGTAACAGAATGTCTGGGGGAGTAATTGAGGGAAGGAATTTAGAACCCAGAATCCTGCATGGTCTCTATCCTCTCACACACTTCTTGCCAATTAATCCATTTAAGCAGCAGGTAAATTCCCAGGCTGCTGACTCCTAGAGCGAAGTGTTTTATTCAGACTGCTCAGAGCAGGGCGGGGAGCAGTAGCACTTCTAAAGAAATGCTGTGTTTTTGTTCTTATGTTTATTAGATTATGGTTTCTAGATAGTTAAGAGTGCTGTATGTATAGTAAGAGCTCTAAATGAGCTAGGCTTTGATTTGTAGTTGTTTTATTAAAATCAACTGCAATTGTGATTCAAGCCAAGTGTGGCATTTTTTGCTGGGATAAAAAACCTAATTTGCACAAACTTCAAGTCGGAGGCTGTTTAAACCCTAGAAGTTGGCGAAGGAGGTGAGTATCGAGAGGGAGGGAGGTTAGGAGACCCTGACATACTATGTCCGTCCGCGGGTCTAAGGGAGACTTCCCGATTGGACAAACATAGTACGTCAGCGGTCGGGAAGGGATTAAAATCTAAATGGAAATTTACTCAAACAGTATCTGCCTGGTTAGATATCTGTGCTATTAAATAACCTAAAATCTGTTTTCATTTCACTAAATTCCAAGAAAAGCCCACCTAAATATTCAGCTCCAGGCCCATAGAGATGTTAATCCGGCCCTGGTTATGGTTATGTATTCAACACCTGCCTCGTAATCTACTTGTTAAATGGAGATGCTAATGGGAAATTTGCAACCACAAATTTTTCACCTTAGCGTTTCTGTTTTAGCTTAGGGCACATGATAGTGTCCTAAGAGTGTTATGGGATATGCAATTTTCAAAAATATAGGATGGAAAACAATTCTGGATGGACATATAGAACCAAGTCATTATTTTACTGGAATCAAAGCTGTTCATCAAAGGCTCCTGCCTTCATGTAGATTATAGAGATAATAACGAAATGTGAAACTTTGCTTTGCAGACAACAACAAATGCTTTGTTTCTCCCAGCAGAAGACAAGGGACATAACTTTACAGTTCATATTCCTAGCAATGCTGAGTTTGGGCAAATGTGTCACTTTTTATTTTCAATTTCACGTTTGATTGATTTACAATGTGAACGTGTTACGGGAATTGCAAGTTTCAAATCCAGCAGTAAAATGTTGCTGTAATAACACCAGTCCCATACAAGAATAAAATAGCAATTGAATTCACAGCTGCTAAATGGCTTTAGAATTGATGAGGACTGGAATGTTATTGGACTTCAATATGATGAAGTTTTATTATGAATTCACAAATCTACACTTATTGATGTTAAACTATACAATAACCCAGTATTGCCATATGCTGTTTATTAATGAGTGGATGGAAATTCCTAAGGTCTGGCTGGTGATGAGGTCAGAATTGCATTTTGATCCAGTGGCAGCTGCCTAAAGAATTACACTGGGGTCTTGCATGACAGAATGACGGACGAGCAACCTACTTGTCGTTACATCATAGGAGGTCACAGACTGACAATTTGCAGAATTCTATTGCTATATTCACACAAACACACTGCTCTAACACACTTAGGGCCCTATTACACTCCTAACGGTAGCACTCACCTGCGTGAGCACTACCGTTAGCTGCGGTATCTACCGCATATTACAATCCAAACGCAAACGGCTTAAAAAGCCCGTATGTGTTTGGTACTTGCGCTTTGCAGCGCGATATTAGTGTACTTTGTGCTCCCTATACTTAACATGGGGAGCGCAAAGTGTTAATCAGCACTGGTATTACAATGTCCCAGTGCTGATTAACACCTGTCTCTGGTTAGCGAAAAGTTAACCAGAGCCAGAACCTGGTGTTAACGGATTCTGCTTCTGCAGAATCCATTAACACCATGTGAAAAAACAAAAAAACAATCAGATACTCACCCTCTGTCCCACGGCGAGAACCGCGGCTCTGTTCGCCTCCTCTGGCTGGCGGGAGCAGGGAAAGACTGGGAAAAGTCTCTCCCTGCGTAACACTACGCCGACTGGCCGGATCTTGCGAGGCGAGATCCGGCAGGTCATGTGACCGGCAGGGGGAGCTCAATGGAGTCCTATGGACTCCATTGAGAGGATGCGCGCGGCTGCGCTTAGCGGGCGCAAACAATGCAGGCAGCATTGTTTGCGCCTGCATTGTAATCCCCGTTAAAACGGGGAGCGGTAGGGGGAAAACTGCAGGCGCAGTTTTTTCTCCCTACCTCCCCCGTTTTAGCGCGGGGATTGTAATAGAGCCCTGATTATATACAAACACAACGTTCTATACAAACAGACCTCTGTAACATGTACAGAAGAAATTTTTATTAGAAATACACTCCTACATTCACATCTATACTGTTCTTTAAAAACAGTATAAAACATGCGTGATGCAGTAAATAAGAAAGGAGGAAATTACTGTTGAATACATACTGTATATAGCAAAAATGGCAAAATTCCTGGTTCCTTAACCCCATTTCCTTCCATGTATACAGTGTACACATTCAAAGCACAATCAGACACCTCTATATATCAACATACTTTGTGTACCACCTATATAAAACACTCGTGATATAAAATATTAGACATGTTCAAGGCAAAAAAAATGGTTTCCTTTCGGATCATTTCATTCCATTTTTTTTAGTTTCAGGTCGTTTGCTATATTATCGCAATTTGTATTTCAGTCTTATTCATTAATTCAGACAGACGGTATTTCGGATCACTTCGTATTTAGTTTTTATTAGTTATTATGTATTTTGGATTGATTCGTATTTTGTTTTTATTGGTTATTATGTATTTTGGATTGATTCGCATTTTGTTTTTATTAGTTATTACGTATTTCGGATCACTTCGTATTTCATTTTTATTAGTTATTTTGGATTGATTCATATTTCGTTTTTATTGGTTATTACGTATTTTGGGTTGATTCGTATTTTGGATTGATTCGTATTTCGTTTTTATAAGTTATTACGTATTTTGGGTTGATTCGTATTTTGTTTTTATTGGTTATTACGTATTTTGGATTGATTGGTATTTAATTTTTATTAGTTACTTTGCTTTTGTTCGGCACCCTGATTTTTGGTGGTTCGGTTCGACAGCTTAGACAGTGTGATAGTGCCGTTTGGTGCAGTTCGGCAGCAGTGAAATTCTCCGTAGAGAATTAGGCTCGCGGATGCTCGGGACAGCGCTAAAGAACCATCCCGAGCACACCATCCATGGAGTCCATAGGAGGCTTCTGCTGCATGTTGTGTCTTGGATATTTACGTCACAAAATGTTTTCTGTACATGCAAAAAATGCAAATTACTAACAATCACATCAGTAAAACAAAAAATATTAATTTGCTTTGTGAAAAAAATACTAAAAGTAACCCTCTCTTTCAGTAAAGGGTTATACTTGTCATGCCTCGGCGGCACTTGCCGACCCGGCGCCCCTCCTCGCGGCTCCGTGGTCGGCATCTCCTCCACCTCCGATTCCTGCGCTGTATGCGCGCGCGCCGCCGGCAGTTCCGTAGTTAGCTCCCCCGGCGTGCGACGTCACTAATCCCCATGTGACCTCTATGGACCAATCGGCAGGCAGGGCGCTAGATTTAAACCTGCTTTTACCATTCCTCAGTGCCGTTTCGTGGTTCTGCTTGTCTGACCCTTAAGTGCTCATTTATTTCACTCTTTATCGATTTTCTGTGTATGACCTGGCTATCTATCTCGACTTGTGTACCTCTATATCCCTGAACTCGGCTATTGATACTCGACTCTGCTCTGTGCCTATACCTTTATTTGTATATTGATATACTACCCTCGCATATCTGTATTTACACCAGCCACTCTAAGGACTGGTTCATATCCTCCTCGTGTGTCCCTGCCTTCTAGGTTCACCTCCTGTTGTTGCGGAATCCAGTCACTACAAGGACTGGTTACGCTTTGAGTTTTCCTTGCTATACTGGCACTACCTAAGTACACCCTGGTATTGACGTGTGTTGGCCTGGTAACAGTGTATCCCTCGCTAGTACCTAACCCAGCCGTTCTAAGGACTGGTATCTCTATTAGGATCACCGCTTTATACCCTCGGGTACGTGAGTGTGCCTGACATCACGAAAGGGCCATGGACCTTGCAGGGACCGCTCAGCAACTATCTGGTCTTGAAAGCCGTTTTGAGGATCAAGATCACCGTCTTGATCAGTTCGCCCAGGCCCTCCAAACTCTGCTTAACCGTACTGCCCCTACCCAGGTAGAGGTTTCTCCTCCAGTGAATCCGCCTCCTTCCGAACCATAACTCGTCCTACCTACTATCGGTATCCTATCTTACTACCCGGTACGTTACGGAGGCATCCTAATGCCTGTAAGGTTTTTTGAATCAATTTCCATCCACTTTGAATTAACCCTGTGGTCTTACCCTACAGATCGTGCCAAGATCGCCTTTGTCATCAACCATCTTACCGACAAAGCGTTATGTTGGGCTAACCCTCTTGGGATACGGATAAACCTATTGTATACAATTACCGTGAATTTATGTCTGCCTTTCGTAGAGTGTTTGACCCTCCGGGGCGTAAAACCAACGCTGCCAAATCCTTGTTATGCTTGCGCCAGGGTACGAAATCTCTGGGTGATTATGCTCTAGAATTTAGATCTTTGGCTTCAGAATTGAATTGGAATAATGAGGCTTGGTAGCCAGTTTTTCTGAGGGATTAAACGATGAGTTGCAGGACGAATAGCAGCCAGAGATCTCCCAGAGGAGCTAGAGGATTTAATAACCTACTTGTCCTTCATAGATGAACGTCTTCGCCATCGTAGAAATACTAAAGAGAGGTCTAAAAAACCACTTGTTTAGCCACTTCCCCGTTTCTGTACCTTTGCTCCCTGAGTCTCATCCTCCCCCGAACCTATGCAATTGGATAGTACCAAGCTCCCCGATAGTGAAAACAACGCCGACGTCGTGAGGGTTTATGCTTGTATTGTGGATTGGGGGGTCACTTACTTAAGGGTGTCCCAAACGCCCCCAGGGTCCACCGGAAACTCTCATGCCTAAGTGCCTTTAGGGGACAGCTCTTGGGCACTTTTCCTTTCGTCCCCCAAACTGGAAAATAGACTCCGGATTCCGGTTACTCTGTCCTGGGAGAGTTCCCGTAACCCGGTACAGCTCTATGCCTTAGTCGACTCTGGTGCTGCCGATAACTTTTATCGACTTAGGTTTGCTCGTAAGCATGCTATACCCTTGTTGAAAAGAAAACACCATTACTCGTACAAGCCATTGATGGCAGACCCCTCGAAACCCCTTTTGTTTGTTTGAAACTCAGAACATTTCTGTGGGATAGGACTGTGTCATAAAGAAAGTATGTTCTTCCATGCCATTACTTCCCCTTCCTATCCTATCGTACTTGGTTACCCTTGGTTAACCCGCCATAACCCTGTTATTGATTGGCGAGCCCCTTCAGATCGCGAAGTTGGGATAAAGATTGTATGACTTCCTGTATTGAGATCCCCTTATCCGTCAATGTCTTGAATATACCTACTGCTCCCCCTCTGACGACTACCATTCCTACCCCATACTCTGACTTGGCACCTGTATTCGACAAGAGAGAGGCCGATAGGCTACCCCCACATCGTTCTTACGATTGCGCCATCGACCTTCTTCCTGGTACCACGCCTCCTAAAGGGGTGTCTACCCTTTGTCTGTAAAGAGCATAAGGTTTTGGAGGAATATATCACTGATTCCCTGAACAAAGGGTTTATTCGTCCTTCCTCCTCTCCCGCTGGGCAGGATTTTTCTTTGTTCAGAAAAAAGGAGGGTGATCTCAGACCCTGCATTGATTATCGAGGGTTGAACAAGATCACCGTTAAAAACGCCTACCCCCTTCCACTCATCCCCGAGCTCTTTGACCGCCTGAAATACTCCAAAATTTTTTCTAAATTGGATCTCAGAGGAGCGTACAATTGATTCGAATCAAACACGGATGAGTGGAAAACCGCGTTCAACACTAGGTTAGGGCACTACGAATATCTAGTTATGCCCTTTGGTTTTATGCAACGCCCCAGCAGTGTTCAGGGTTTATTAATGATGTGTTACGAGAATATACTCCCTGTTTGTCGTGGCTAACCTCGATATGTATAATACATTCCCCTGATTTAAAACCCACCCACATACATGTTACGACTCGTCTTATCTAAGCTATGGCCAACGTAGGTCTCTACTGTTACATAGTTACATAGTTATATAGGCTGAAAAAAGACATGCGTCCATCGGGTTCAGCCTCTCCCACATAACCTACTGCTGTTGATCCAAAAGAAGGCAAAAAACCCAGTCTGAATGCTTGCCAATATGCAACATACTGGGAAAAAAATTCCTTCTTGACCCCAGAATGGCAGTCAGATTTCTCCTTGGATCAAGAAGCTTTTACCCACATATTAAATATTATACCCTTAATATTCTGTGTCTGCAGGAAGTCATCCAGTCGTTTTTTAAAAGTCTGTACAGACTCTGACCCAACCACCTCAACAGGCAGAGAATTCCACAGCTTGATTGTTCTCACCGTAAAATAACCCTTCCTATGCTTTAAGCTAAATTTTCTTTCTTCCAGTCTAAATGGATGACCCCTTGTCCTATGTATAGTCCTGTTAATGAATAGGTTATCAGACAATGGTTGATAATGGCCCCGTATATATTTATATAAGGTTATCAGATCCCCTCTAAGGCGCCTTTTCTCTAAACTAAACAGGTTTAAGCTTGTTAGTCTTTCCTCATAACTTAACCCTTCCATCCCCCTTATTAATTTAGTTGCCCGTCTCTGCACTTTTTCTAACGATATAATATTTTTTTAAGACAGGTGCCCAAAATTGCACGGCATATTCAAGGTGCGGCCTGACCATTGATTTATACAGAGGCAAAATTATGTTTTCATCCCGTGAGTGAACTCCCCTTTTAATGCATGCCAGTACTTTGCTGGCCTTGGCGGCTGCTGTTTGACATTGCACATTGTTACTTAGTTTGAAGTCTATGATTATTCCCAAATCCTTCTCCTGCTTGGATTTCCCTAACTCCGTACCATTTAGGGTATAAATTGCTTGTGTGTTCTTCACTCCAAAGTGCATAACTTTACATTTATCTAGATTAAATCTCATCTGCCATTTAAGTGCCCAGTCCCCCAATATATCTAAATCCCTCTGCAGCGAAGTAACATCCTGCTCACATTGTATTACTTTTCCTAGCTTTGTGTCATCTGCAAACACTGATACATGACTTTCAATGCCTATCTCAAGGTCATTTATAAATAAATTGAATAGTATTGGTCCTATAACAGACCCCTGAGGGACACCACTTACCACTGGTGTCCATCTTGAAAATGTACCATTTATGACCACTCTCTGTACCCTATCTTTTAGCCAGTTTTCTATCCAAGAACAAGTATTTTCATCTAGACCATTTTTTCTTAATTTAAGTAGTAACCTTTTGTGTGGAACTGTGTCGAAAGCTTTGGCAAAATCTAAGTAAATCACATCCACTGCGACCCCCTGATCTATACTTCTACTTACTTCCTCATAGAACGTAATTAGGTTAGTCTGACATGATCTGTGTTTCATGAAACCATGCTGATTTTTGCCAATTACATTATACCTCCCAATAAATTCCTGAATATTATCCCTTAGTAACCCTCAAATACTTTCCCAGCCACAGATGTTAAGCTCACAGGTCTATAATTCCCAGGCACAAATTTTAAACCTTTCTTAAATATAGGGATCACGTCAGCTTTTCTCCAATCCTCTGGTACTATTCCTGAAAGAAAAGAATCTTGAAAGATTAAGAACAGAGGTTTACATATTTCAACACATAGCTCTCTTAGTACTCGCGGGTGAATTCCATCTGGCCCTGGGGCTTTATTAACATTCACATTGTTTAATTTGTGTAAAACCTTGTCCTGAGTCAACCAGTCACTTTGTATTAGTAAGTTTTTATTAATGAATTTCATGTCTCCTGTTATAGGTTTCTCTTTGATAAATACTGAAGAAAAATAATCATTTAAAATTTCTGCCTTATCCTGATCTTCAGTTAACAATAACCCTGACTCAGATTTTAGTGAACCTACATTTTCACTCTTGGGTTTTTTAGAATTTATGTACCTAAAGAATCTTTTAGGGTTGGTCTTGCTCTCTTTGGCTATTTCTTTTTCATTTTCTAGTTTAGCCCATCTAATCGCATTTTTACATGCTTTATTGGCTGCCCTATATGCTTTATAGGATGCCTCAGATTTATCAAATTTAAAAGCTTTAAATGCCTTCTTTTTATTTTTCATTTCCTTAGTTACCTTCCTACTAAGCCACATTGGTTTCAGTCTGTTTCTTTTATATTTATTAACCAGTGGAATATATTGTGACGTGTACTTTTCTAGTGTTAGTTTAAAGATATTCCACTTATCCTCAGTGTTTTTCCCGTGAAAGAGTTTCTGCCAGTCAATGACATTGAGAGCTTCCTTTATTTTAATAAAGTTGGCCTTTTTAAAATTATATATTTTAGCATGCCCCTATGAATGTGTGTTTTTTTGAGTTTATTTCAAAAGTCACCATGTTATGGTCGCTATTTCCCAACTGTTCTTTACATTAATATTTGAGAAAAGATCCACATTATTTGTTATAACCAGGTCCAGACAGTTATCCTCTCTAGTTGGTGTTTCTACCAGTTGTGACATGAAGGTATCATTTAAAATGTTCAGGAACCGGATTCCCTTTGCTGAATTACTAGTCCCACTATCCCAATTTATGTCCGGGTAATTAAAATCTCCAATAATTAAAGTGCTACCATGATGTGCAGCCTTCCTAATTTGCTCTAACAGTTGTTCTTCCTCATCATTATCTATATTAGGTGGTTTATAGCATATGCCAACCAATATTGACTTCCCTGTTTATTCCCCAACGAAATATTTACCCATAAGGATTCCACATTTCCCTCATCGCTTTCCAGTTGTGTAATATTAGGCTTTAAATCCTGATTTACATATAAACACACTCCACCCCCTTTCTTATGTTTCCTATCCTTTCTAAACAATGTATAACCGTTTAAGTTTACAGCCCAGTCATGCGTTTCGTCCCACCATGTTTCTGTTATTCCTATAATGTCGTATTGCTTAGTGTATGCTATTACCTCTAGTTCCCCCATCTTGTTATTGAGGCTCCTTGCATTAGCAAGCATACATTTAATGTTGTCTCTACCCACACATGCTGAATGCGACTTTACATTACATGCCTCCACTGTTCTACATTACCCATCCCCCCGGCTCCACCCCCCTTAGTCTGAACTGAAACCCTTCCGCTATCTGCTCTGTCTCCATTTTGTAAGATACTGTATCCCTCCCCCCTTCCACTAGTTTAAAGTCTCCTCCAACCTTTTAACCATCCTCTCCCCTAGCACAGCAGACCCTCTTCCATTCAGGTGCAATCTATCACAACTATACAGATTGTACCCCAGTGCAAAATGAGCCCAGTGCTCTAAAAACCCAAAGCCCTCCTTCCTGCACCAAGCTTTAAGCCACGCATTGACCTCCCTAATCTCCCGCTGCCTTTCCACTGTAGCACGTGGCACAGGTAGGATCTCAGAAAATACTACCTTGGAGGACCTCTTCTTCAGTTTACTTCCTAATTCCCTGAAATCATTCTTCAGGTCCTTCCATCTTCCGCTTACTTTGTCATTGGTACCAATATGGACCATGACAGCTGGGTCATCTCCAGCCCCTCCCAATAATCTATCAACTCTGTCAACCACATGCCTAACACGGGCACCCGGCAGACAGCAAACTGTCCGGTTAAGGCGATCAGCGCGACAGATTACCCTGTCTACTCTCTTAATAATAGAGTCCCCTACCACCACAACCTGTCTAGGCTTACTTGCCCTCTTTATCCCTCCCTTACTTGGTGGGCTGATCCCCCGGCTGTTAGAGGGAGCAGCCTCCTCCAGTACTGCTACACCTGAGCTGCTGCACCCAACATCTTCGCTCAAGGGGGCAAATCTGTTGGTGTGCGCAAGATCAGGACTAGCCAACCTTTTCCTCTTCCTCCCCCCCTGCTACCACGTGTCACTGACACCCAGCTACCAACCTGTTCCCCGGTTAACTCCACTCCTCCCACACCCCTAGATTCCTCAACTATACTTTGCTCCGTGAGAAGCAGGCTCCTTTCAAGATTGTCAATCTGCCTCAGCGTTACGATGTGCCCTTCCAGATCTCCAATACGAGCTTCCAGAAGAGCTACACGTTCACACTTGCTACAGAGATATGGACCCTGGAAGGATTCCTCCAGACATGCATACATGCAGCAGGATGTGCACTGGGTCAAACCTTCAAGCTTGCTAACACTCATACCCAAAACAAGACAACAAATATATAAACAACAATTGATACCTGTTATTTAAACTCCTGTTTTTAACTCCACTTGAAAATAGCCCACTTAAAAGTAGACCACCTCAAGCCCCTGTAAGCAAGCTCAGTGAGTTGCCCCTGAGATTATGTAGCCATACAAGTGAAATCACCTGACAGGCTACACGCCCCAATTAACAAGTCACCAGCCACCCAGGAAAAAAAAACAACCAAAAAGCACAACAGAAAAAAAAAAAAACCAGAGAAAAAAAAACCAAAAAGAGAAATTAAATTGACAAATAAACCAGAGGTTTCTCTCCCTCTAAAGATACAAACCAGACCAGTACAGGTAGAATTCCTGTTTTTAACTCCACTTGAAAATAGCCCACTTAAAAGTAGACCACCTCAAGCCCCTGTAAGCAAGCTCAGTGAGTTGCCCCTGAGATTATGTAGCCATACAAGTGAAATCACCTGACAGGCTACACGCCCCCAATTAACAAGTCACCAGCCACCCAGGGAAAAAAAACAACCAAAAAGCACAACAGAAAAAAAAAACAGCAGAAAAAAAAACCAAAAAGAGAAATTAAATTGACAAACCAGAGGTTTCTCTCCCTCTAAAGATACAAACCAGACCAGTACAGGTAGAATTCCTGTTTTTAACTCCACTTGAAAATAGCCCACTTAAAAGTAGACCACCTCAAGCCCCTGTAAGCTTGAAAAATGCTTATTTGACGTCCAACAGGTACAATTTTTGGGGTATGTTATCTCTTCCTCTGGCTTCATGATGGATCCCAAGAAACTAGAGGCCATCGTTCATTGGCCCCTTCCCAAGGGTCTCAAGGCCATTCAAAGATTTATTGGCTTCTCTAACTATTATAGAAGATTCATTAAGGGTTTCTCCTCCATCTTAGCACCCATTACAGCATTGACAAGAAAGGGAAGTGATACTCAGAATTGGCCTCCCATTGCCCTGGAGGCTTTCGAAAGGTTAAAAATGGCCTTTCCACTGCTCCTATCCTCCACCACCCTGACCCTAATAGACCCTTCGTGTTAGAAGTTGACGCCTCAGAGACTGGGGTAGGAGCTGTATTGTCCCAACGTCCAGCTAACGACAAACCTATGCAACCCTGTGGTTTTTATTCTAGAAAACTGTCCTCCACCGAGGCCCGTTACGATATTGGGGACAGGGAACTGTTAGCCATTATATTGGCCTTAAAAGAATGGCGCCACCTCTTGGAGGGATCTACCTGTCCGTTTTCCATTATCACGGACCATAAAAATCTGATATACCTGTCCGAAGCTAAACGGTTGAATCCCAGACAAGCCCGATGGGCTCTCTTTCTTACCCGATTTGATTTCATTATTTCTTACAGACCCGGGTCTAAAAATATTAAAGCTGATGCACTCTCCAGACAACATGAACCCCTATCCTCTCAAATATCAGTACCAGTTCCCATAATTCCTGAAAGGAAAATCTTAGCCTCCCTGAGTACACAGTTCGAATCTCCATTCTGGAATCTCTTATTGTCTAAGCAGTCTCTAGCACCTTCGTCAACGCCTCCCAACAAACTATTTGTTCCCCCCGTAGAGGTGTATTACGCCTCTTTCATGAGTCTAAATTCGCTGGACATTTTGGGGTCAAAAAGACTCTAGACTTGATTAAAAGAGACCTTTGGTGGCCTACTCTTCTCAAGGATGTAAAAGACTACGTAACCACCTGTTTGGTTTGTACCCATTCTAAATCCTCCCGCCTTAGCCCTACTGGCCTTCTCCAGCCTCTACCTGTCCCTGAGCGTCCGTGGTCTAATGTAGCTATGGATTTCCTGGTAGATTTAACCCCCTTCTCTTGGCCATACTGTGATTTTTGTGGTTGTGGATCGCTTCTCTAAAATGGCACATTTTATTCCTTTAAGGAAACTCCCCACCTCAAGTGAACTTGCACAGGTCTTCACCAAAGAAATATTTAGACTTCATGGTATTCCAAAAGTCCTTGTTTCAGACCGCGGTTCTCAGTTTATCTCTAGGTTTTGGAGAGGGTTCTGTCAACAGTTGGGTGTCAAACTGTCCTTTTCCTCCGCGTACCACCCGCAGACAAACGGATTGGCCGAAAGAACCAATCAAACACTTGAGACTTATTTAAGATGTTTTATTTCAGACGCACAAGACGATTGGGTTACTTTACTACCATGGGCGGAGTTTGCATATAACAATGCCACATCACAATCTACTAAGTATTCTCCCTTTGAAATAGTCACTGGTATGCATCCCACCATTTTGAGCCGACGGAGAAAACTCTGAGAAGGCAAAGGGTTGCCATTCTAATGCCCTACAAGCGAGATTCCCTCTGAGCCAGGCTAGGCGCTCTGGAGCTTGTAAGTACCCCCTAGGGGAAACAGCAGGGGTTACTACTCTTGCATACTGCGCAATGGTTCTCTCTCTTATCACTCCATAGAATCCATAGAAGTCCCACCGAGCTCGTTTCCTATAGAGGATTCCTCTGAATACAGAGAAAACTTTGCTCCACGCAACCTTTGGGGGACAGCAGAGAGGATTTTTCGAAGAGTACCCCTATATGTCTAGACCTACATAGAGCACAATACCACTAAGATACTGAGGACATTATCTGGACTATTTCAAGCAATATATAATCTCCCACAAAGTGATTTATGTTTCATGAATGTATTGTGTATATACATAATTTAAATTATCGAAAGATTTGCCGATAATATCACACTCCACGCGCCTAAAGGGCTTTTCTTTTTAACAATTATGATTCATCCTGGCTTGCCAACCTTGTTGTTGTGTCAAGAGATGTGAGACGTTGAGTGTTTAGAGTGAAAAACTGAAAGTTGGATGTGATGCTAGGATTCCACAGGGACCGAGATATTTCTGCAAAATATTTTTCAGTTTTACTTCTCTGTTTAGTGCTGCCTCCTCACAGTCAGAGCAAAGTTTGTATTTTATTTCTTCACAACGGATGCTTTAACAACAGTACTGGGTTATAAGTTCACCTGTGAAATAACATTGGGGGCATTTCTAAAATCCCAGAATATATTATCTTGAGGCAGCTTACCACTGGAGTCAGCTCTCCATCTCCAATCATAACTTTAATGGATCACTACAAATTAAAGAACCATATTGCAAAAAACCTCATTCCTTTATCCCCAGTGACTGTGTCTTCAGAGGGGAAAAGGCATTGGATGTTTACAGAAGCAGACAAAGTAGCCATTAGTGGTCTCAGACCAATTTACCTGTACACATTTAGAAGTACTTAATAACACAATTTTTTTAATGCCAAGTGATAAAAGTTCTGAACAAAACATTGATTCAATAGCGACAAATCCCTATTATGGGCAATAAAAATGGCTATGGAAAGTTTTAACATGCAATGTGACTTTAGTCACATATTTCATTATGCTCAAATTAGTGCCTTATCCTTATCCTACGCTAAAAACGAATTATTGCTGTTATTAATTTGGTGGTCGCATTAACAGATTATGGCTACATGTTGGGACTCACCCCTTGGCCCTCACTGGTCCTCTGGGCAGCCACCCACACCCCTGTCTCCTGTGGCACTCACTGCATGTGGGTCGGTGCCCATGGCTTGACTGCTTGCCCTGGGGGCATCAATGTCATGGTCCAGCCTCTGCAACATTTTATATGTGTGTCACGTTGGTTTATTTCTGTTCTTTATTTATTTATTAGTTTAATTTCCTGTTTGCTTTGTGGTGCTCTTTTTGTGTATGGTTAGCACTTAGCAACCCTCTCCTTTCTTGAATTCGGTTTGCTCATTTTGGGCTATGTATTTGTCCTGATTTTGGCTTTAGGGTCAACAGTGTACCCACTTCTTGGTTAGTTTTTCTAATAAATGTTAAGTTTTATAATTCTGTTTCCTTCAAGTCCTTCCTTCTGATATATGGTACAGCCTCCCCATGTGAGTGTAAGACTTACACCCCTGTCCTTTTGTTTGACCTGTTTGTTCTGTCTGTTCCGTCTCACATTTACTCCAGTTCACCTTTTTCTCCCTTCAACTCCTACCCCTTATCTTCCTTCATCCCTGTGTTTCCCATAGCTGGCTGGATTCTGATTACTCCCCTGTTCAGCCAGCTATATCCTCTGGCCTCTCCCTTTCCTCCTCACTCTCTCATTTTGTTAGTTTCCCTTCCTACTCTGAGGTTCTGTGAGCTTCCTCTCACTGTGCATATTCCCTTATTCCTCTCAGTCCAGTCTTAGATTACATTCTTGTCTTTCTCTCTTTGCTTTCTGTTACTGTTTATTTTCTGTTAGTATATCCTGCTGTGCATTTGTCATCTTGCCTGTGGTTGCCAGGGTTCCTGCACTTCTAACTACTGCGTAGCCCACCATACTATTGCTTGGAGTCATTACCTGGGACTACAAGCGATCCAGCGAACTCCATCTGCTCTGTATCCACGTTTTCTGGTCAAGACCTTCTGGTTTCTGTACAAGTGGATTCTGTCAACTGCATAGCCCACCATCCTCTGGGCTTGGATACTTACCTGTGGCTTACAGCTTTCTCCTCCTTCGCTGACCTTCAATCAAGGTACTATTGCCGGAGGACCTGGTTCATACTTAACCCCTTAGTGACCGGGCAGTTTTACGAAAGTCTGTCCGAAAGTGCCCACGGTTGTTTTTACGTTTCTATGCTGTTTGTGTTTAGGTAAAATTTATGCAACCCACACATATTATATACCATTCTTGGTTTTCAAGTATGTCCTGGGTGGCGAGTATGTACTGTTACGTGTCTTGCCCTAGGACAGTTACTTGAGAGGTGCTCTTGCCAGGATTCGAACCTGTGTCTACATGGTCATAGAGCAGTGCAGTCACCTACTCCATCCAGCCTTACTATTTTCATCATATCGTATAATTTACTATAATAACAAATATGAAATATAATGAAAAAAAGGTAAAAAAAACACACTTTTTCAAAATTTAATCCCCAAAATCTACAACTGCCAAAAAAAGACACCGGCTAAATAGTTTAAAAATTTTGTCCTGAGATTAGCAATACCCAATTTTTACATGTTTTACATGTTTTTGCTTTTAAACCCCTTCACTGCTGAGTCATTTCACCTTTGTGCGCTGAGCTCACTTTGACCGTTTTATGCTCATTTTGTTTAAATGCCAGCTTATTTTATTTTATAATAAATAACGTCTCCCGAGTGGAAGTGTAGGCTACTTTGTAATAGCCCGCGCTTCCACGCAGAGGTGAGAATTAACATCTCCCATAGTAAGTATAGGAGACGTTTATTTACAGTAACCTGAAGCATGGAATTGCTACATTCGAGATACAATCTCAGCTTGCTGCTCTAATGGAATGGTATTTTCTGTCGATAAGCTAACTACAGGTGTTATTATGTGTAACATTTCCTCTAGTTAGTTTATCGAGAACGATGGAATACATGTATAGTCCCTAGATTTTAACTGGTGATTTATTCTGTCAGTAAATCCTACACATTTAGGGCCCTATTCCATAGTTGAAGGCAAAATGGAGACGGTAAGCAGGAAAGTGAGCACCTGCAGATTTTCCTTGCCGTCTCTATTTTAGCCTCTTTATTTCTGAGTAGGCGCTTTATTAGTGCCTGGCCCCAGAACAAAGCACAAGGCTGCCTGATAGAGTGCGCCACTGTGAGTATTGGCGAGTACTCAATGGAGGCTTTTGCATCCTGACTGCGAGTTCGCTCTCGTGAAATCGTGCAGCGCCATGGATGATTCGTGGAGAGAGACTAGGAACTATTTGTTCAGTCTCACTCTGCTGCTAGCAAGGTGGAAGCGTTGGATTACTCCGCCCTCTCCACCATGGGGTGGGAGTTGAGCATGGGATTTAATGGGGGGGGGGGTTCAGAGCGTGTTACGTGATTTTGCAAATACAAAATCACTTAACACCAGCTTCGAGGAGATGTCATCTTACAGTGAAATACCGTCTCCCGGCTGGAAGCGCAGGCTACATTGGAATAGCTTTTGCTTCCACGTGTGGGTGAAAATTAAAGTCTGCTAACTTTCTTCTCCATATCCTCCTTCCCATTTCCCTACCTACATCAATGCAATATAAGTATATGCTATTTGTACCTTATGTGCACTGGGAATTGGCACAATTTTAAGACGCATGAATTTTACCCATGATCTTATTTTTCTTGTTATTTGCACAAAGTGACGCTACTGTATCTTAGGATATCAATCACTTTATATATCATTTGCACTGAACTGTAGTTTGCACCATTTCGATTTTTTTGTCTTATGAGACGCCTAGCACTTTATAGGTTTGAACGTGCAATATATAAACCCGGCTTTCATTGCATAGACAATTTATAGAATTTGTGCACCAAGTCACAAAATCTATATATATATAACTAATATTGCGCCAAAAGTAACACTCTCGGAATTGCATCTGTTCGAGACATTTTTGTATAGTTTTAGTGTACATACAGTCAGGTCCAGAAATATTGGGACATCGACACAATTCTAACATCTTTGGCTCTATACACCACCACAATGGAGTTGGAATGAAACAAACACAATGTGCTTTAACTGCAGACTGTTAGCTTTATTTTGAGGGTATGTGCATCCAACTCAGGTGAACGGTGTAGGACTTACAGCAGTTTGCAGATGTGCCTCCCACTTGTTAAGGGACCAAAGGTAATGGGACAGAATAATAATCATAAATCAAACTTTCCCTTCTTAATACTTGGTTGCAAATCCTTTGCAGTCAATCACAGCCTGAAGTCTGGAACGCATAGACATCACCAGACGCTGGGTTTCATCCCTGGTGATGCTCTGCCAGGCCTCTACTGCAACTGTCTTCAGTTCCTGCTTGTTCTTGGGGCATTTTCCCTTCAGTTTTGTCTTCAGCAAGTGAAATGCATGCTCAATGGGATTCAGATCAGGTGATTGACTTGGCCATTGCATAACATTCCACTTATGTCCCTTCAAAAACTCTTTGGTTGCTTTTGCAGTATGCTTTGGGTCATCTGTCCATAGGATCTTGTTCCAGAAATGTGAAGGCTTTGTTAGGTGTTGTTTGGCAAACTCTAATCTGGCCTTCCTATTTTTGAGGCTCACCAATGGTTTACATCTTGTGGTGAACCCTCTGTATTC
Organism: Leptobrachium leishanense; assembly: GCA_009667805.1. Lineage (NCBI taxonomy): Eukaryota > Metazoa > Chordata > Amphibia > Anura > Megophryidae > Leptobrachium > Leptobrachium leishanense. The sequence continues at coordinate 123,891,577 of CM019064.1, read as the reverse complement.
ACTCTGGTGAAGTCTTCTCTTGATTGTTGACTTTGACACACATACACCTACCTCCTGGAGAGTGTTCTTAATCTGGCCAACTGTTGTGAAGGGTGTTTTCTTCACCAGGGAAAGAATTCTTCGGTCATCCACCACAGTTGTTTTCCGTGGTCTCCTGGGTATTTTGGTGTTGCTGAGCTCACCGGTGCGTTCCTTCTTTTTGAGAATGTTCCAAACAGTTGTTTTGGCCTCTCCTAATGTTCTTGCTATCTCTCTGATGGGTTTGTTTTGTTTCTTCAGCCTAATGATGGCTTGCTTCACTGATAGTGACAGCTCTTTGGATCTCATCTTGAGAGTTGACAGCAACAGATTCCAAATGCAAATAGCACACTTGAAATTAACTCTGGACCTTTTATCTGCACATTGTAATTGGGGCAATGAGGGAATATCACACACCTGGCCATGGAACAGCTGAGAAGCCAATTGTCCCATTACTTTTGGTCCCTTAACAAGTGGGAGGCACATCTGCAAACTGCTGTAAGTCCTACACAGTTCACCTGAGTTGGATGTACATACCGTCAAATTAAAGCTGACAGTCTCCAGTTAAAGCACATTGTGTTTGTTTCATTCCAACTCCATTGTGGTGGTGTATAGAGCCAAAGATGTTAAAATTTTGTCAATGTCCCAATATTTCTGGACCTGACTGTATTTCTTCTTTAAGGCAGCAATTTTGATTTGACATATCAATCACTTATTATTACTGTAATAGCGCCTCCACTATATATATAATTTGTCCTATAAGAACTATAGGAGACGTTAATGTGCAGAAACCTCATGCAAGGAAACACTACCCAGCTTGTGGCAAGAATAGAATAGCAATTCCCCCTCGATAAGATAACTGCAGGGGACGCTTCGTGTAATGATTCCTGCATTTATCTTATCGAAAACTATGGAAGACCCTTGGGGCCCTATTACATTCTTCGCGCTAACGATAGCACTCACTTGTGTGAGCATTAACGTTAGCCCTGGTGGCCCTAGCGTGGGCTTACCATATTACAATCCAAACACTATCGGGTTAAAAAACCTGTTAGTGATTGGTATCTTGCACTTTTCAGCACGAGGTTACTGTACTTTGCGCTCCCTATGCTTAACATGGGGGGCGCAAAGAGTTAATTAGCGTTACTATTACAATATACTAACGCTAATTACCGTCCGGCTGCGGTTAACCCAACAGTTAACCACAGCCAGGACCTGGTGCTAACAGATCCCGCTGCTGCAGAATCTGTCAGCACCAGCCACAAATCCCCCGAAATTAATCAAATACTCACCTTCTATCCCATGGCGAGGACCACGGCTCCAACCGCCTCCTCTGTCCGCTGAGAAAAAAAGTCCCCTAGTCTCTCTCCACGGATCACTACGCCAACCTGCTGGATCTCGCGAGGCGAGATCCGGCAGGTCAAGTGACCGGCAGAGCAGAAACTCGAGTAGATGCTCGCGGCAGTGCTAGGCGCTGCGGCACGCATCCCAGGTTTTAGCACAGGCTTACGATGCAGGCTGCTTTTCTAGCACCTGCATCGTAATATCACGCTAAAACGGGGACACAAAGGAGAAACCTGCAGGTGCGGGTTCTTCTCCCTAGCGTCCCCGTTTTAGCGTGAAGGATGTAATAGGGCGCTTAGACTTTTCTTGATGACTCTTGACTTTTTTGTGTTGGACGTCTGTATATCGTCCCAAAAAATAACAATTATTGAGAAGGGTGCACAGCTGGTTGCTTAATTTTCAATCTAGTTAGAAACACGAACCAAGACATCTGCTATGAATGCTTGATACATATTTTCTAATTTGTCGTTTTGGATGCCTTTTTGAGGATTAATATCACGCCTTTTTTATTCAAATTGCAGCCGGTTAAGCCCTCTAGAGGTTTCATGCAAAGTAAGACACTTGGCATTGTATTTTTGTTTGTTTATATATTCAAATTATTGCTGTTAGAACGGTAATTGACCTCCTGTCCACATTTGTTCCTGTTTTGCATTTATTTTAACAGTGATTTTAGAGCATTTGGTGTTTGTAATTGCAAGAAATACATATTGTGCACCCAATGACGTAGCGTGGTTGCTCGCGCCTGGGGCAAGGCAAGTATTGTGCCCCTCAACCTGTGGACACGTTAGCGTGCCCTGTTCACCTTCCACCAGTACAATACAACTTACCCCACAAGCACATGTATTGTTTATTAACAAAATACTGATCTAATTAAAAAAAAAACACATTTAACCCCTTCACTGCTGAGCCATTTCACCGCTGTGTGCTGAGCTCATTTTTACCGCCTTTTCTCATCATGTTTAAACGCGTTTAGAAGCCACGTTTTATTACATGACCCAGACATATTATATATTGTTCTTTCCGGCAGACTCCGCAGATTCATAATATATAATTTTTATATGTACACGTCATGTCCTGCCTGTATATTATAACAAAAATGCAATAAAATTTGAATTTTCAATCATTTACAGTGTAAAGTGTTTTTTTTTTCACGTGAGCGTTTGCGGTTATATTTTTTATGGGGAGCGCTTGTACAAAAATTATAAATGGGCACTCGTTGCATTTTTTGGGGGGAATTACGTGTTTTTTTGCAAATGCACCTCATAGAAATAAATCATTAGTGCAACATCATTGTTCACATTATAATTGAAATGTGAACAATATTGCTGCATCAATAAAAACAACACACAAAAAAACACATGTTTTTATTTACTTTGCATTATTTTTTTATTTTTATCTTTTATTTATTTAAATTATTTTAGTTTCTATTTACTTTGAACATGGTCATGTTTGGTATCATTCGAAAGGCCATGCTCAGGCTAGCTGCCACGGTTATGGAGATATCGGGGTTCAAATTAACCCCGTATCTCCACCAGGGGATTTCCGATCGCGATCTGGCAATTATAGGGTTAAAAACCAGGCACCGCTTTGAAGGGCAGACACTGCCCTTCAAAGCGGTGCCTGGATTTTAGCTGAAAACCCTCCTGATCGGGAGGGAGAGGGATCCAAAAGGATCCCCCCTCCCTTTCAGGCGATCTCCCGGGTTTGCTGGGGTTCGCCTGGAAATGACGTTATTGCGCAATCGCGATGACGTCATTTATGTCGGGGGCCGGCCTATCTTCAGCACCTGGCTTCCCTGAAGCCAGAACACCGTGGGACCCCGGACAGAGAGGTAAGTATCTCCGCTGGGGCTCCCGATGGCGGATGATGTGTGGGGCACGTCCTCCACATATAGTGGGAGTCAATCAGGACGTGCCCCACACGTCATCCGCAGCGAAAGGGTTAATACTGAAGTGGAATCAGGCTGGAAGATGGTCGCTATTATGAGCCAAGCGGCCATCTTGTTCAGAATATTGGTTCACTTGCAAATAACTAGAGTAGATTTTTGTAGACATTAGAGACGAAGCTTACATAGAATCTTAGGAATGTGGTTGATTAGGAGAACTAGCAATAAAATGAGGAAGAATCCGGCCAGCGCTTGGCACGGAAAGACAGGAAAGACGAATGGTTACTACAAGGTCACATAGACCCGCAGTAGAACAAAGAGAGCGTAGAAACCAGGCCGTGCTCTAATCTATGACAAACAAACACAGCCTTTAGGGAGGTGGGCACGGCCCAGGTCGAGTGAAGCAGCAAATCACAGACTGTCAGACTACCACGACATTTGCCAATTTATTGCCAATGTATGGAATTTCTTTGTACTAGCGAGGGGAGGTATTAACCCATGTGGGGTGGAATAAAGTGTCATCGGGAGGTGGGCTAATCGGGATGTACCTAATTACGTATTTTTGGGTAGAAGACCCCTGGTCGGGGGGGAGACGGGGCTCACTCTTTGCGATTCAATCCTGTGTGAGCATTTGTGTGACGACACAATAAAGTTTGCCTTTCCTGAAGAGACTCGTGTTCAGACAATCCTTGCTTGTGTCCGGTCCGGCGACGTCCTGAAAGTGAACCTGTCAGATTCCGGTTACATTTCTTGGGGGCTCGATAGCCTGGATAATCGCCCTTTTTCCGGCATAAGCAATGGCTGCTGAACACTGTAGCGGTTGACTGCAGGTGCGAGTGATCCCGCTGGTTGGGCGTCCGTTGAAGGTGAGCTGATATCTGCAGGCGCCAAGCAGGATTTCCTGTTCAGTGGACCTTGTCTCGTCCCAAACGGACTCCTGGCCCGGGAACCTGGGACACCACCGAGTCTGAGGAAACAGCGAGCAGCGCCGGCGATAGGTAAAGTGTCTTCTGTGTTTGTATGTCTAAAGGAGATACCGGTATAAAGGGAAACGTCTGACTGATAGTCGGATAAGGAGACCCGATGGCCACGGTCTCGTTGGTATACCTAGCCCGCCGCTGATAGCACGGACAAGGCAAAAGAGCCAGAGTGGCTAGCGAGTGTCTGTATTCGGGGGAATTGGATGCCAACCAAAGGGTAGTTCTGTAAGAGAGGGAGAAGGTAGCCACGTGGAGTTGCATAGTCATAGTCAGTATTTGTAAACAAAGTTTCGCCACGTGGATTAAAGGAAAGGAGGAGGGATTTCTGTGACTGGGCTTAGAGCCCTGAGTCAGTGCTAGTGTGTATGTCGTGTAGTGAAGAGGGCTTATTGAAGCCAGTGGTAGCTGCAGAGGTAGTGGTGCCGGGTGGGTAGATTATCCATAGGCAAATTGGAATTGCAGACGGGAGTATAGTTATAGAACGGGGTGCACATAGACACAAGCAGGCAAGAGTTAGAGTTCAAATTACGGGGTACAAGGAGCCAAAAAGGAGGGGCAGAGTACCCTCGGCTAGTAGAAAGAGTTGAAGTGTTTATGTTTTGTTATGTGCTGAAAGTATCTGGTACAGTATGTGCTGTGAATGAATTGATTCGAATGCTGTGAGTGAACGCGCGCCTACTCGCCCCGCGAGGAAGCAAACTTGAGAGTTGACTCCCGAAGTACGGTTCCGGCTCAGGCGACTGCAGTCGGCTACTGATGGAGGAAGCGCCCCAGACACGCAAGAATTGTTGGCTGAAGTATCAGACTGTAGATTCTAATTGTCATTGTTAAAAGTAATATCTGTGTTGTAAAAAGGTTACTGTTTTCAAAGAGTAACAATGGGTAACGGGTCATCAAAGCCCAAGCAGGTAAAGAAGGGTGAGACGCCCCTAGAGTATATGGTGCGGAATTTCGAGGCGTTGTATGCAACGCATGACTATGGTGTAGAATTGACAAAGGAGAAGCTAAAATTAATGTGTACAATTGTATGGCCACTGATAGTCCCAGAATGGCCAGAGCAGGGGTCAATGGACCCAGAGCTAGTACAGAAGGTGCATTCCCAAGTCACCGGGAAATGTGGACATCCTGAACAGTACCCGTATATAGATATATGGAGGTATTGTATAAAAGATAAGAGTAATTTTATAATGATAGCGGGGAAAAATAAAAAGCAGGTACCCCCAAATAATGAAGAAAGAGGGAGACCGGTGTTGGTAGAACAACCGGAAGAGAGTGATTCTTTGCCCCCAACCTATCCATCGAGTTATGGGGCAGCTAGAGAAGCTTTGAGTGCCGCGGCTGCGCGGGCGGAGAGGAGGGGGCAGGCAGCTGCTATTTCTCAGTCAGCTCCCTCAGCTCCGTCACGCGGGGTTGCGGAGGAAGAGCAAGGCACAGCGGGCGGAGGGGATGGAGAGGCTTCACCAGAAAAGATTGAGATGCCCGATGGGAGCATATATAAATTGATATCCCACAGAGGAGGTGATAGTGAGAGAGAGGATGAGAGACAGGGAGCCACCACTCGCGCAGCGAACAATATACATAAACCCCGGGATCCATACCAACACGATCCCTACAAAAGTAAGATGCAAATGCCTTTGCGGGAGGTGCCAGGCCCTCCACTAGCCGATGGAGCACCGGGGCCGGTGCAATACACTTATGTCCCATTCACGACAACAGATCTTTTTAACTGGAAAACACACACACCACTGTATTCTACAAATCCCGCAGCAGTGGCCAGTATGATAGAGTCAGTTATGCTCACACATAACCCCACATGAGCAGATTGTCAGCAATTAATGTTGACAATGTTTACTACTGAGGAAAGAGCCCGGATAAATAGTAGCGCGCAAAAGATTTTACTTGCCCAGGCTGTAGCAGACGCAAAGCCCCAGCCAGAAGCGTGGGCAGAGGAACACTACCCCAAATCAGATCCCAAGTGGCCGTACAACACCCCGGCAGGTATTGCCCATCTGCAAACGTACAGAACAGCGGTAATAATGGGTGTTCAAGCGGGAGGGAAGAAACCCACAAACATGGGGAAGATAGCGGATGTGATACAAGAAATTAAAGAATCCCCAAGTGCGTTTCTGGAAAGGTTGCTGGACGCGTACAGAATGTATATGTCATGCTCATCGCCGCCGGCGTAATAAAAAGCCTAAACCCAGTGCTGGCTCATAGTAGTGAGACTTTCACATGCAGTACCACTAGTCACCTCTGACTGTGTAATGCTCAGGTGTTGCCCAGATCACCATCTACTCCTGCATAAAACCAAGCCACACCTGAGACCCAGGACTTCCACATTGCCTTGGAAATATCCAAGCTGTTAGGAGCTACCTGCGATTCCTCCAAGAAACCTATGACCCATACTCTGCTGGATCCTACCCTCTCAAGACTACCCCTGTTACAGTTCCACCTGGACTTATTATTTACAAACCTCCTGGACCTTCTGTTTACTACAGACCTCTGGACTTGTCATCTTCCTGGATCTCCCAAGTTTTCCTTACCTGGATCACATGGACTTGCCCACGTCTCTAGTACTGATATATTCATATATATAACCTTAAGTATACTGTTTCTGTTTTCCCATTTGTTATCTGCAGTTCCCTGTAACCTGTATATATTCTGCTAGTTCCCTCTAGCCCTGTAACCTGTATATATTCTGCTCTAGCCCTGTAACCTGTATTCTGCTCTAGTTCTCTCTAGCCCTGTATTCTGCTCTAGTTCTCTCTAGCCCTGTAACCTGTATTCTGCTCTAGTTCTCTCTAGCCCTGTAACCTGTATTCTGCTCTAGTTCTCTCTAGCCCTGTAACCTGTGTATATTCTGCTCCTAGTTCTCTCTAGCCCTGTAACCTGTGTATATACACTATTACTTAGCTTTCTCCCACTTCTCTCGTTTACCCCTCCTAGATTCTGTTGTTGCCTCCGGCCTATCCCTTTTGTGCCTTTTCTCAATAAATCCTTTATATATAAACTAGTTGTAAAGCCTGCCCAGAGGGCAGTCTATTGTGGATATACTGCCCCTGCTCATGGATATACTGCCCCAGCACGTGGATACTGCCCCAGCACGTGGATACTGCCCCCGCACGTGGATACTGCCCCAGCCTGCCCAGAGGGCAGTCTATTGTGGGTATACTGCCCCAGCTCGTGGATACTGCCCCAGCACGTGGATATTGCCCCAGCATGTGGATACTGCCCCAGCATGTGGATACTGCCCCAGCACATGGATATTTGCCCCCAGCACATGGATTTGCCCCCAGCTCATGGATTTGCCCCCAGCTCATGGATTTGCCCAGCACATGGATTTGCCCCAGCACATGGATTTGCCCAGCACATGGATTTCCCAGCTCATGGATTTGCCCAGCTCATGGATTTGCCCAGCACATGGATTTGCCCCAGCACATGGATTTGCCCCAGCACATGGATTTGCCCCCAGCTCATGAGTTGCCCAGCTCATGGATTTGCCCAGCTCATGGATTTGCCCAGCACATGGATTTGCCCAGCTCATGGATTTGCCCAGCACAATGATTTGCCCCCAGCTCATGGATTTGCCCCCAGCTCATGGAGTTGCCCAGCTCATGGAGTTGCCCAGCTCATGGATTTGCCCCAGCTCATGGATTTGCCCAGCACATGGATTTGCCCCAGCTCATGGATTTGCCCAGCACATGGATTTGCCCCAGCTCATGGATTTGCCCAGCACATGGATTTGCCCCCAGCTCATGGATTTGCCCCAGCTCATGGAGTTGCCCAGCTCATGGAGTTGCCCAGCTCATGGATTGCCCAGCACATGGATTTGCCCCAGCACATGGATTTGCCCAGCACATGGATTTCCCAGCTCATGGATTTGCCCAGCTCATGGATTTGCCCAGCACATGGATTTGCCCAGCACATGGATTTGCCCCAGCACATGGATTTGCCCCCAGCTCATGGAGTTGCCCAGCTCATGGATTTGCCCAGCTCATGGATTTGCCCAGCACATGGATTTGCCCCAGCTCATGGATTTGCCAGCACAATGATTTGCCCCCAGCTCATGGATTTGCCCCCAGCTCATGGAGTTGCCCAGCTCATGGAGTTGCCCAGCTCATGGATTTGCCCCCAGCTCATGGATTTGCCCAGCACATGGATTTGCCCCAGCTCATGGATTTGCCCAGCACATGGATTTGCCCCAGCTCATGGATTTGCCCAGCACATGGATTTGCCCCCAGCTCATGGATTTGCCCCAGCTCATGGAGTTGCCCAGCTCATGGAGTTGCCCAGCTCATGGATTTGCCCAGCTCATGGAGTTGCCCAGCTCATGGATTTGCCCAGCACATGGATTTGCCCCAGCTCATGGATTTGCCCAGCACATGGATTTGCCCCCAGCTCATGGAGTTGCCCAGCTCATGGATTTGCCCAGCACATGGATTTGCCCCAGCTCATGGAGTTGCCCAGCACATGGATTTGCCCCAGCTCATGGATTTGCCCCCAGCTCATGGATTTGCCCCAGCTCATGGAGTTGCCCAGCTCATGGATTTGCCCCAGCACATGGATTTGCCCCAGCACATGGATTTGCCCCAGCTCATGGAGTTGCCCAGCTCATGGATTTGCCCAGCACGTGGATTTGCCCAGCACGTGGATTTGCCCAGCTCGTGGATATGGTCCCCCAGCTCGTGGATATGGACCCCCCCAGCTCGTGGATATTGACCCCCCCAGCTCGTGGATATTGACCCCCCCCCCCAGCGCTCATACTTACCTGTCGAGCGCCGCCAGGGAAGTGAAGATTTCCCCGCTTCCGGTCTTTGAAGGACCCAAGCCGCGGTCACGTGACCGGGGCTTGGGTCCTTCAAAGCGGAAGCGAGGGAACTTTCCCTTCGCCGCTCGGGGGACCCGTTAGATGCACACAGCAGCCGGGTAGAGGCTGCGCTCGCAGCCTCTACCCGGCTGCCGCGCGCATCCAACCCCCCGAGCGGCGGAGGAAACTTTCCCTTCGCCGCTCTGGGGTTGGATGCGCGCGGCAGCCGGGTAGAGGCTGCGAGCGCAGCCTCTACCCGGCTGCTGTGTGCATGTGTAACCGCCGCGGCGAGCCGGCAGCCGGCTCGTGCCGCGGCGGTTGCATGCGCGCGCAACCAACCGCCGCTGGTTGCGCGCGCATGCGCAGTAAGGCTTTGGCGACGGACAGCCAAAGCCTTACTCTTTTATTATATAGATATATCTGGTTTACTAGTATTCATTGCATATTGGCTCGTACCTACCACCCCGGAACCAGCACCTTACAGTATAGTCCTATTGACCCTGAGGCAGCGGAAAACCAGAGGTTAATTAACTCTTCATTTGTTGGTCAATCACAGAGGGATATACGGAACAAAATACAGAGATTAGATGGGTTTTTGGGGAAGGGTATTAGCGAATTAGTTGATTGCCAATAAGGTGTATCATAACCGGGATCTAGAGGAAACAAAGGATATGCTGGTGTGGTCGGATATATGGTGGAGGACGAGGTGGCCCAGATAGAGGGAGGGCTAGAGGTAGGGGAGCCCCTAGGACCCAATCAGTGCGCCTGGTGCCGGGGTGAAGGTCACTGGAAAAACGATTGTCCTGCATTTTTGGCTAAATTTGGGGGACATGGGGAAGCGGGAGGTCAAGCCTCTGAGAGAAATGAGGGGGCCAGAGCAGGGTTTGTGGGATTAGCGGGAACGTCATTTGAAGGGCAGGGTGCATATTGACAAGGACCTGGGCCCATCCCGCTCAGTAACCACGAGCCCACGGTCACTATGAGAGTGGGAAATAAAGATGAAATTTTTATGGTTGACACCGGTGCCGAATTCTCTAACAAAGCAAATTGCACCCCCAATGGGAAATGAAGTTGATATTATGGGAGCAATGGGAGTGTCTGCTAAATATCCCTTTCTTGCTTCTTGAAAATGTAGTGTGGGTGGGCATAATGTTGAACATGAATTTTTGTATATGCCCGAATGTCCCATCCAGCTCCTGGGGCGGGATATCCTTTGCAAATTGCAAGCCCAAATTACGTTTCTTCCCTGGGGCCACGCTCAATTAGACCTGCCTGAGAGTGGCAGATCTGCTCGGCAGCATAACATAGCCCGCCAGCACCCCCAGTCTGTGAAAATCGCGGTGATTATGCCAAGGGAGGAAGAATGGCGCACAGCACCTACTCTACCGGCCGTGCCGGACCCGCACG